>JAGDQP010058709.1:0-12507 GCA_022664845.1 Lepisma saccharinum
TTTCGTTCTCTCGCTGCCTTGAACCCACAGTTTCTTGAATGATGTAAAATTTTCAGCTTATTACCCATTTTTACGAAGCACCTGGTTGACAAGTGCTCAATAGTGCTCAGTAGGACTTAGTTCATTGGTGTTAGGAGAAATTCGATTGTTTCTCAACAAATTCCACCTAATTTGTTAAGAATGAATTAGTTTCCAATTCGGAATAATATGATGTTGCTGAATCAGGTAAGAACAGTTCTTCGAATTGTTATGTGATATCAAACTCTTCAATATTATAATTGGAATAAAAACAAACTTACTGCTTTGCATTTATAGTAGTTTTGACATAAAAACACTAGTTTTCTATGTAGTCTACTTTTTTCTCTAGACTTCAATTGCGATGTCCAATAACTTTTCCTCCGTTCCTCTATTAAACAGGCTGCATCTCATCCGTAGACTAAAAAGGAATTTGCATATGAAAGAGGAAATGAATTTTCAACAATAGTGGTCCGCATGAGATTTCTGATATTCATGAAGTAAGTTTTTCAATTAATATGTAGTGTTTTTTTTGTTCCCAACCTCCACATATCCATGCCCAACTCTGTTTCTGAAATAATATTCTGGTTGAAACGCTACCTACTACATTAGAATGAAAAAAAAAAAAAGAAAGTTCTGTCGATATGAATTCTTTGTCTTTCAGCAAAAATGCATCACACCTCTTGCTACATAACTGTAGAATCCTTTATCAATAAAGCGCTTATTTCTGTATGTGGGTGTGGGCATCTCTGTATGTCCATAACGAAATCGGAAAGTAATAAAAACTGATTACACGTTGTTGAATGTGATGAATAAGTTTGACAACGACATTATCATGGAGGTACCCCTTCTAGATTTCCGAAGACACAAACTGAAAAGATTGGAATCCCGCTTTTTTTTTTTTAAATACAGGTTGACAACAAAAAATCCGAGAATCAATATTCTGGCTCAATTAGCTTTTCGGCATGAATGTCGGAGATCATTTTTAAATTTACCGCGTTGGCGTACTATTGTTTTCTGGAAGCGCCGTATATGTTTTGACGGCGCTGTACTCCAGAATAAGATGTTTGGTCATACGTACTGCCGTATGCGCACAGTAGGGCTTACCTGATATTAAAGAACTTTGCCATATCGATAGGATACTATACTCAGGAACAATTTGTATGCATTTAGATTTCATTTCCGTCGTTATTTCGAGACGAAATGGGTGTTTCCAGGCTATTGTATCATGACTCCATGGTAGCGTCACATACCCTTATCTCTCACAATATTACATGTACGGCAAAACTGACTTCAGAAACGTATTTCCCGTACAATTCTAGCCCAGAATGACATATTACACAACCCCCTTCCCATTTAAGAAAATCAATCGAGATTCAATATGGCGTACTTCAAGATGGCGGCCATGAAGAATGTACCCTTCACAAGGTAGCACCTTCCACCTAGTACCCATTCCATTACTATGTATTTGATTTCCATTTCGTTCAGCAATTTCAAAGTATAATGGTATTTCAACACTTTTATATCACTCTCCACAGACAAGTTTATTTCTTAACAACTCGGCTAAATTTTCATAGGCATATGATGAAAATAGTTCCAAATTTGTTATGGTCAGATTTGTTCTATTGTTGGTCAGAACACAGGTACACAAAAAAAAACTCAACATGCATTTGAAACCGACATCCAGTATTAACCCAGTATGTGCCCACTCTTACTGTTTGAACCATAAAAACACTTGACAAGCTACTTCTTAACTTACGAGGGTTAACGTACGGAAAACTGATCCGGAGATCGAGGTTTAAACCCTGGCGTTGTTATGTTTATATTTTAAAATAATAACTTTTTTCTTTTTTTATGTACTGTACGTATTTGGAAATTTAATATAATTAGTGACCATTGGTTAGGCTAGGTGTTTTTTTATTACACACGCATGTGTTAAACCTGAATTAACAGAATTAATACTGCGGCTACCGCCTAGACATCAAAATGGCTTTCAGTGTACCTTCTGTGCAAATTTTCTGCAATATTGGGATGATACATTCTAACATTCTCCGTACAACGCGAGTCCGATGATAGATTTTTGAAGACTATAGACATATTTCGATTGTTCAGGCACTATTTTCGTGAATGAATTAATAAAAATGATATGATTTCTTCATAGAGCTCAGAATTCGTGGAAGGAAGCAAAATGTCCAACTTTCGTGAGTTAAAAAGTACATTTTCACAAAATATTAACAAACATCTAACAATTTCATACAATTATTTTAGTGTTAAAAATTTTCGCGAATTCGCGAGGCACTAAATTCTACTATCCCTACTTATAAGTAATATATTGTATACATGTATGAACTTGGTCAAACCACAGTTTCAATAGAACTATTTGAGAACAAAACAGCTTCGACTTCCAGTCCGAAAAAAATATAAATATGTTTTGTAAATTAATTTAGCTGCGAGGTTTACTCTAAAGCTTGTACGGTATTTCAAATTCACCATAAAATATAATCTTCATGAGAAACACATTACATGCTTTTTAGAGTACCAGTTATAGGCGGTAATCATAATATACAAAGTATAAAAAATTCCAATTTCATCATAAACGTTAATACGTTCCTTTTTTAGAAGGAAAATTAATTGATGATAACTTTTTTTTTTTCAATTATTTTGTTCTTTCCACTCTGTGGGATTTTAACGACTAAATTGGGACCATTACAATATTCAACAATATGATGATTGAAGTTTCTCTTTTTTTTTCATTATTATTGACAAAGCTATTTAGGAAATTACAGAGGATTTTGTTTCTTTTTCTATTTTTACGTCTATGGTTTCATGAAAAAAAAATGCTCTTATCGTGATCTGTTTCTGTGATTGAATTTCAATTAAAATAATTGTTGTTTCATATAAACGTGAACCAATAAAAAGAGCTAAACAATTTGTAATATTTTGTGATAACCACAATCATACTAGTTAGCTGATATAGGGTTATGCCCTTTATTAGGGAAGGAAGGTGTTTGAAACGGGGATTTGTGATACCTTACATTTTTAGGTTTTACACGAGAAAATGTTATAGTTCATCTCTGTCTTTATAATATCTAGAGATAAGGGAGTGATATAGATTAGGGATTTAGTGTATGTACTATTCCAGCATTCATCTGGTGTACTGAAGAAAATTCTGGTGAATTCTTTTAGTCGAAATTCCTAGAAGAGTGTTAGCAATCCCATAGATGTATTGGAATATTTTTAGATAATTGCCAGTCTGTCTTACCGTTTTCTCTGTCGTAACAGTCTCAAAAGTTGCCGAAGATATCAAAAACAGTAAAACGTATACCCAATATGTTACTTACGTCTTCATTTGAGATCTTATGTTTATACAATAGTCGTTTGATCTCACTGTCTAGAATCTTGTACACTGAAGCAAAGTAAAATTGCTACAATTTGATGCATTAATTTTTGTTAATAACTTTTGTATTTACTAACCATTTTAAAGCTCCATATTGTACCTTTTATGGAACACACTTCTTTACAATACACGAAAATTACATTGAAATTGGCTTTAGGACTAATAAAAAATTAACAGAGGCATTTTGATTATATTTCTATAATCATTTTTTTCACCAAACTGTACAATGTTTGAGAAGTCGCGTAGAATAATATTTTGATATGATAATTTATAGAAAGACAGTTGTAGATTAACGTAACTGTTACAGAAAAGGGTAGAAAACACTAAAAATAACTTTTGGTGTTATATTTTTTAGTAAAAACTGACTTTTCAATACCATATGAATTATGTTCTTGGTGAAGGTTTAAAATTCTTGATTTTCTTCCACGTATGAGTAGAGAATTTCAGTTAAACGAAATCTTAATTTAACTCTATAGTGCATTCTAGATGGCAAGATGCAATTATGTATCTTATCGCTTCTTCACAAAAGGATAAGTGGTAAACTTGGCCCAAATTCTCTATTCTGAACAATTACTTTTTTACATTTTTCGGTAGCAGTTAGACCAAAAAACAAACACTTAACTTTTTAATGACTAGAACAAACTTTGACGAGTCAGCACGCACTAGAAAAACGTAAAACCTATTCAACACAATTGTATAACGAAATAAAGAAATTGATGTAATAATGTAATGAATAATAAGAAAATGATGTATAAATCAATTTTGGAAAAATAAAGTTACAGGAACTCTGATTCAATTATATTTTGTTTCAATGCGTATACTGTATCATTTTCTGTTTTCTCATTTCTGTTTCGTGAACTAAAATTTTTGTGCAACTTAGTTTCGTTACGTATCTTACACAATATTGTACTTGTATTTTGGTTGGGACAGGCGTAAGCCATAGTGCTGTTACCGCCCGTAAAATTCATTTTATCTTATCTTGTATTTGGTAATTCAATAAATCTTCGGTTTGAATACTTATTTGCGTATTAATAAAACGCTGTAATTGGGCATCAAGGCATTGAGTTCTCATAAATAAAAGAGTGACTTAATAACTATGAAAAGAAATGTTTGCGGACATTGTGGTGGCGTTCACTACAAAATGCTATAAATTTTCTCTTAGTCAAAGTAACTTGTTTATTTTGGAAAATCAAGGCCCAAAAAGAGCTTTATTTAATCTTCTTAGTAAGTGAAAATCATAAATAAAGTTTTAATCCTAAAGCAAATATTCAAACAGAACCTACTTATTTATTTTATTTATATTCCCGCCGTTTGATGTGACATTTCAATAAGAAATTGTATTGGTAGCAATCGTAGTTTATTTCATATTTGTTTTACCATTATTTCCTGAAATTAGCCATAAATTAATAAGCTATTCACCATAAATTAAGAAGCAAATGCAGATTAGACAACAGAATGAAAATCAAACAATATCCCTTTCAAAATCAACGTATGCCTACCAAACATTTTGCATATAACAGAAAAAGCACATCATCATCATCATATTCAGCCATTTTATATCCACTGATGGATGAAGGTCTTCCCCTTTTCTTTCCACATATGTCGATATGCTGCTATCCTCATCCATGTAGCTCCTGGAAAACACTTGATTTAATCTACCCATCTTGAATTTGGACGTCGTCTCGGTCGTTTCTTTTCTCTAGGAATCCAATGTAATACATTTGTCATCCATCTTCCATCTGTTCGTCTAGCTATGTGACCGTCCCATATCGTAGTCTTGATTATATCTTCTACTTTTTTTGTCCGGGAATCTATTCATTTGTCTTCCTGTCCCTTCTCGTTATTCCTAGCATGCATCTCTCCATTGCTCTTTGTGTAACTCTTAATGTTTCAGTCGTTTAGTTCGTTTGAAAGACTACACTTTATATTCAAAAGCAATCTACCAATATGACTCAAGCGTACAGTTTATAATCAATGTGTCTTACCTGTAATGATGTACGACTGTGAAACGGACATTGAATGCTCAAACGACTCAAAGAATAAGCACATTTAATGATGAAAACAGACAAAACAAAGCTAATTTGAGGCACTTATGGTGGCAATGATCACGTACCCATCACAACGACGCTGTATGATGTTAATAAGTAGTCTTATTGGTATCTAGATCCACTATTGGCGGAGAAACATTTAAAGATCTTGCATGTTTCGTGAAGAAGAGACAAGGCCAGCCGATAAAGAACATCGTACACGTACTCACTAAGGGATAAGATCCGGTGTCTTTGCTGGCCACCACCTCAGATATAGTGATTCTCCACCTATCGATTGTCTAGACGTACTTTCCACAGACGAGTATTATCGTCTTGCAGAATCTCTTGTCTCTTTCATATGTATTAGATCTAATATGACTGTGCAAGATGTCAGGTCTTTCCGCCGAGCTCTCCACGCAGGAGAACATACAACTCCAAGAGACATGTAACGCCAAATAAACACACCTTTATCTCATTCTTTGCCTCTTTAAATGATGTTGGACGGATGATAAAACATTTGCGATAATGTATACTACATGTTGTGCTTTCATTATAACTTCTGGCTTAGTTATAACATTTTCCTATGTTTCGTGCTGTGTGAAACTTTATGTATCTCATTATAAAATCAGAAATAACCTTTATAAAAGTTAAGGCTAGAAGCATATATTCTTAGAAGCTAAGTCTAGAATTGAAGAGTCTAGTCAGAGAAGGGGATAAACCACATAAAGTCAAATAAAGTCGTGCCTACTATTTAGACGTGTTCATCTGACATCTGTTTGCTATTTGATAATCACTGTTTGATCCAGAGCTTCCAGAATCCATCCTAGAATAAACAGTGATACATTAGATTCCGGATAGATGTCAGAAGAATGCCAATAAATATCAATCGCGCCTTTATTGACTATGTGGCCTATTCCTTCTCTAACTAGATCCGTCAATTACAAATTAAGATTTTATATACTACGCTTTTAACAGCTAAATATTAGAAACGCTTTTTTCACAGCAATATTTAATTTTATTTAACATTTCTTCACTTATCTGCAGTAAGTAGACCATTAGAAGTTATGAAGTTCAATAGATGGTATTATTTAAACTGTAAACTTCCCAAGATATATTTTATTGAAAAACTATTTATGCAGGAAAGTGTTTATACTTCTTGCCATCTACCAAAGAAAAAATACTTTTAAAATGTGTCGTAAAATATCTATACACGTGAAATAACTCTTTCAAATAAAAGATGGATTCATGAGGAATTAACTTTCGTTCTAAATGAGAAAACTTGATTGAAATTGATTAGAAAGATAGTTTCTGAACGTAATGGCTATTGAACATCGTTAAAATCAAATGGACACTTTTTTTTTGTTCTGAAACTGGCATTCAATTTTTGTTACCCAATACGCACGAATGACAACAAAATTATGAGTTCGCAAGAAAAATAATGTATTAGCTAAAACGAAACATATATGTAGATTGAGGTGAAGGGAAAAACAAAGTTTGCAGACTATCCAGTAAGGATACCACAAAATACGTTCGTAAAATCGAAACAATTTCTTCTTTGAGCGCTTCATGGTCACACATTTTAGCTGGGCAAAGTAGAGTAGGTATGAGTTGAGAGAACCCATATGCACACACATACGATTCCTTATTTTATGTGTTTCCTCTTTCTCTTAGTCTCTTACATTGAGATCCTTTCTTTATAGAAAAGGACGCTTTTGCTTATATCCTTTTTAGACGAGGTTGTGCTGACGAGTTTTCTTCAATGTACAATTTCTCCTCTCACAAGCGTTCCCGAGCGAATGTTTTCTTTCTTTTTTTTCTTTTTGTTCAACTTTCGTCCTTTTCCCGTAACTCTATTACCTAACCGACGCGCTCTTCTGTACTCTGCTTGTGATTTCCTCAACCAATTCTCTCTATATATTTTTTTCTTTCTTGGAGACGTCGTCGTCGTATTCAGTGCTGTCATCACCCCCATCGTCTTCTTTTTGTTTGGTTCTTCACCATATATCCCCCCATCCTTTCACTAAAGGACATCGTTTTTCATCTTTCTGGAACCGCCATTGAAGAAGCAGAAAATACAGAGAAGTGACGAAGTTTTCTTTTTTTTTTAACTTTTACTCAGAGAAAATATGTTTCTCTCTCTCTCTCTCCCAGTCTGCATTACACGCAAATAAACTGCGCATCTGTAGAAAGAGAACCTCCTTTTCTGTATACGTGGGTTAGAGAAATATATAGTGTAAGAGGAGTTTCCAAATGAATCGACTTCCACCTTTTTCCTCTCTCCTCCCCCCTCATTTTCGTCTTGAAGACGGTAGCAAGGTGAGAATATTTACTTTCCACTCAAACATCGGTTTCCTGTTTTCGCCTCCTTTGCTCTCATTTCCGTTCACTTATTCATTATGAATTTCTGTGTGTGTGTTTGAGAGAGAAAGGAGAGGAGGGGATATGTGTGTGTTCGTGTAGTCGAGGCAAACCAAAGAGAAGTCTCTCACGTCACCGCAGTTGATGCCACAACGAATGGGTGTCTTTTCATGCAAGACGAAGAGGACTAAAGTCATCTCCTGCTGCAAAAATGGTTCTAATAATGTCATGAAAGATGGGGGGGGGGTTAATTCACCTTCTCTGAATATTTTGCAGTAAGGAGGAACTAAGGGGATGAAAAACATTCTTGGACATTTGTTTGATGACACTACGGAGTCTCTCCAGTGGTGTGGCGAGAGAAAAGTAACTCGCTTTGATTAACTTCCTTCTCTGCTACTGTTGTTGGAAATCATTTTCTTCTCTGATTTTATTTTATTTTTCAACAAATAATGATGATAAACAGACTGACTTTACGTCTATCCTTAATCTTTTGTCATTAATCTTTATTGTGATGTCTTTTTGTGCCACCTGGTGTGTATTCTCGGATACTTCTATTTATCTTCTTGTGTGGCATAATATGATTTTTAGCCCTTGTAAGTATGTGCGTAAAATAGCGAAGTAATTGTTGTCCTCTTTTCATAAATGAACTAAAATTAACATACAAGTAATGACGTATGATACACCCTATCTGAGAAAATATGCTCAGAGAGTATGAAGTAGATTGAAATCGAAAATGAAAAGAATTAGATTCAAGTGAAATCGATTGAATGAAATGTATTTTTAACTTAATTGAATTGGATTAAATTCTGTTACATTAGTATGGATTGAATTTAATTTAATATTCAGCAGTGGAGTGGAATGTATTAGTTTACTCTGCCCTTGATGCAATAGGAGTGGTTTCCTTCTGTAAATACATTTTTACATGAATTTTCTTTGACTTTGCATTAGCCTTGTCAAGTTCAACCAACGTCTAAGTTTACATTAAGCTCGTCATGATAGAATTTTAGCTTTATTAAACATAAATAAAGTTTCTTAATTTCCACTCGTCACGTTCGTGATTGGTTTGTTGTATCAAGTTTGCAACAAGTTACGGAGAACCAAAATAGAACCAATATCGAGCTTGAAATAGGTTTTGTGCGTAAATTTTAACTATTACAAAATAATGACAATGTCAAACTGAATAAAGGCTTGCAGTGTCAAGTAAACTTAAGCAAATCAAAATCAGAAGCAATATCAAGCTTAATATAAGTTAACGTATTAGTAGGTGCCGTTACGTAGACACCTTTACTAGTAAAATCTTGTTAGCTTAGGTTAATATAATCAGATGGTCGTAATATGTAGAAAATCAGAAACTATAATCGTACTGCTAATCTGAGTTCAGTGATAGATCAGGCTAGGTCAGACTACATTAAAAGAAAAGATACATAACCTACCCAGTTCATCTTTCATCTCTGGCTTTACTTTAGTATACCCGTAATCATTAGACGTTTGACCAGCTAATATTCTATGACTTCACATATCTGCGCATAGGTTTTAGTTTAGAATAAAATTACTACGCCACTGTTGTGTTATTGTCTTTTGTTTTGTGTTTTTTTTTCCTTTTTCTGAATTATATTTTGTACATTTGCTTTAAAAGTATCAATATTATTCTATTTTATGTGCTGAAGGCTATGCGATATTTGAAGTTGTCGGGTATGAAACCCAAGTTATTTCACAAGTTTTGAACTAAATATTTTTGAAAATCATCATAGCAAATAAAATATATGTGTGTGTGTACACAAGAACGATTATGAGCGTATAAATACTATTTCTTGTTGTACATTATGAATCTATTTGCATTGAATCCATGTATATAATTAAGAATGATCATAATTTAGTAAATTTACATAATTATAAAAAAATATTTTGCGTAATATTTAAACAATATTTCAATGTATGTACATAATTAAACAAATAAACGTAACTAGTTTCTTATGGCGCATGTGCCGTGAACGCCTCAGATCGAGGTTGTATAAGGGAGTGTAAACCCAAGTAATTAAGTTCACTTAGATCTCTGAAACCGTAACATTTTAGAGCCAAATACAAATTTCATTGGTCCCTATAGTTTTATTTCACCTTATTCCTTTGCTGGAGAATATATTACACATTATTTCGCTGATATGGTTCCGGATGGAATATATACGAAAGCCTCGCCGATGTGGTTCTGGTATGGACCATATACAGTACATTCCTAGTGGGTCTGCTACTTATACACGTCGTTAGATTTTTTTTCTTTGGTTGCAGTTTTATTAATCGCGTTCTTTTTTAGAATTTACTAAATCCTACACCTTTTGAACTAGAGTGCTAGTCCACGTTCAAGCAGTGACGTAACAATTCTATAACAGCATTAAGAACAAACATATGTTCCATGGTGAACAATGAGGTTTATATTTCATTTTCGTCTCCATAGATTTCGTTCACAATCTACAACACTCTTATGTCACATCATAGCATAATAGATTCTCAAAATAATCGCTGAAATAATTAGTATTTTCATTGCAAACAAGTTACTTAGAATATTAAGTGAAAGCTAAGTACGATAGCACTGATCGCTGCTCATACAAAGTTTGGCGTTGACTTACCTTACCAAAGATTGTTATTGTTCTGCCTGTATCAGACACTAACCTTTTTATTTACTCTTTCCTCCACAAACTCTGTTAATTTGCGTAATGGACACTGCTATATTTTTAACTAGAATTTCCATGTGTTTTTCTTGTGTAATTCGAAAAAAAATTACTTTCACCAAGTTACTTATCTTACGTGTGGGATAGTTTTGTCCCACTACTGTATCTATGAATTATCACTACATATAAGATCTTGTTAGAAAGATTACTATAAACATTTCACTCGACAATGCTTTTACAGCCAGAAAACAAGTTTTTTTCTTTATTTACGAGTGAACACGGGAAGTTGTTCGCTTTGCGGTTAGGTAAAGCTACACTTCCTGATTAACTGCTACACCTGTTTAAACCTAACCTAAATCTCTCGGCTAAAGCCTATTCTTACAGATATATACAGAACAAAATTAAAAATGATACAATGAAGTAAGAGTGTTCGAAATTCCAGAATGGAATCAGAATTTCGGAATTTCAAACGTCGGAATGCCGAAATTTCGAAAGTCGCAATTTAGGAACGTGGAAATACCGGCATTTCGGAAGTAGTAATTCCAGGATGTCGTAAACTCGGAATTTTTTGAACGTCGGATTTCGGAATTTTGAAAGGCGGATTTCGGAATTCCGGAACCTGGAAATTTTGTAAGTCAGGATTCCGGAATTCGCACTTCCGAACCCTCCTAGCATGAAGGATCCGTTAATAATAGACTGAAAAAAAAATCCTTGCCTCTTAGCAGGAAGAAAATAATGAAAGAATTTGTTATGAGCCTACAGGTTAGGCAACCAACCTCACACTTCGATAATGTTGGTCATCTACACTTCGCTGTTTCGGGCACATACAGTGTAGAGGGCAGAGATCTGAGATGAGAAACTAATTTAATACCCTAGATTCTTCACCTAAGAATGAATCAGACTAATATAATAGAAAAAAAATAGACTAGTATACAGGCTTAACTAATATAATAGGAGAAAGTAAAATTCTGTTTAATTGTATTTTTATAGTAAGATAAGTCTAGGTTTTGAATTTTACCGCTCCAAACTGACTAAGAATCACTATTTTTGGTACTGACGTATAGTTTTCAGTATTAATAAATGTCTACAAGTACATAGTTAATTGATTTTGAAGAACAATAAACATTTGCCAATTTATCAAGTTTGTCGCTAGATGGGAGGATCGCTATTGAAGATTTTTCTGTAATCGTAAAACAATTACTGAAAATGCCTTGTACATTTCCTACCGCAATATTCTATATAATAAAGATTCTTTCAATGTGGCTCAGTCATCGAGATATTAAAGTTTGTATTTCGAACCATAAATGTATTAATTTAACCTCTCTTTGTGTGGAATTGTTAAATTTTAAATGTTTCTTACCTTCAAGAAAAATAAATGCAATTGAATATATTAACAATCATATTATAAGATATTAACTAGGCTTGTTTTGGGTATTACAGTAACTTAAATAAAGTGATGCTGGTTAGGTCTGCTTCATGTGAATTTAACCCGGACTTTTCCTTGATTCCGTAGGAGAAACTGAGGTTCTTAATATAGATTCTGTAATTGAATCTACCATTATCAGAAATACTGGTGCTCGCATATTATTATATGCATATAAATTACACTATAACAACATATTTATACATTTTCATTATGTTAATTTGTCATTATTACTGCTTATGTGGATGAATTTAATTATATTTATGGCCTTTAGGCATCTAAGACTCATGCTGGGATACGGGAGGGCAAGAATGTTGTAAGGTGTCAACCAGAGCCTAAATTGAAGGTGCCATCCTTGCATTTGTCTAGTGTGACAGAAATAAACCTGGAAAAACCTTAGTCAGGATAGTCGGCCGCTGCGACTGAACCTACGACCTGCTGAATTCTAAGCCAACGCTTTACCACTGAGCTACGGCGGCTTGCTTCTGCTTATGTCATGTTCCTTTTTTTTTCAAGCGATTAAGGATCTCATATTCATTTATGTAATTATTATTGAAATTGTGTGAAGGAATACAAAAATCTCATTAGTAAATGGAATTACAAATTAAGGGTTCACGGGATGAA
>JAGDQP010058710.1:0-12507 GCA_022664845.1 Lepisma saccharinum
ATTCATAGCACCCTCGCAGAGCCAATAATCAAACAGGAAAAAAAATAAAAAAATAGCTAAAATACTTCACATCTACAAAGATTAAATTTGCCTATAGGCAACGAATAATACCCCCACCCACAAAAAAAGAAAACATGATGATGTAAGATAGTAGAGAAAACACATAGACCAGCGAATAAAAATTACAAAATATAATGTTCAAAATGAAAACTCATCCCTAAATGAGGGCGTAACTCTCAGAAGGAGCTAACCCGCGGGTTAGCAGCAGCAGCAAAAAAAAATCACTAACAGATCATATTTTACTTGGGAAAACCACTGTTGGCATACAGTTTGAGTACCAGTATTTCTTGGTCGTTGAGATTTTGTGGAGGACTGGGTGTGTTTATCACAGGTCGACATCACCGAGAAGACGTATTGCTGCTTCTTAGAGAAGCCACAGTGGTCATTGTCATTCATCACGACTTCTACAAGGCTCTCTAACACTGGACTGGCAAATGTGTTCATCCTTCTGATAGCTAGCAACCTACTCATAATGTCTAATCATCAACCAGAGACTGGAAGACATTGTCTCCCACAACAGGTGACAGGACCAACATATCAAGATCCACCTTATTATTCAGCAACCATAAAAACGAAAGCTCGAGGCAAACGCGGTACTGAACGAAATGTTTCATCGACCATTGACAATTCTGGACGCTCACCACCAGCAAAGAAAACACATAACTTAAGCGCATCTGACTCCGACCACAGCATGGAACACAACGACTACGAGGGTACTGTCACCGGCACTTCTGTAACTGCAACACATTCTTTCTTGCTGACCAAGTTTCATCCGAAGTTTCAAAATACAAAACTGCTCTTCCTACAGTTTCTAAAGTACGTACCTCGAGACATTATCATCCGGATTATTCCTACACGAAATGGCATCATTGTAAAATCTACCGAACCCAATTTAGCCAGGAAAATCAGAGACAAACACAGCCTGGAGATCTTTGGACCATCTGCACAATTCGTACCACTAGACACTCCACACTTAAAAAATCAGCCACCTCCACGAAGACCTCCGAGGTTTTCTGTCGTTATCCGAGGAGTTAATCCGGATTTAACAGATGAAGAAATAGAACAGAAGCTAAAGACCGAAGGGCAGTCTATTACGAAGTGCATCAGGATCAAAACCAAAACCGGAACACCTAGCTACATGGTACGCGTCCTCACTCATAATTCAGCGACAATCACAGACCTACTTACTGCCGGTACCTTCATATAGATAAAACGATACCGTGTTGAACCATCCCGTTCCCAACCTCCTCTACCTACCAGATGTGAACGCTGTCAAACCTATAATGACCATAATACCTCTAACGGTCCAAACACCCCTAAATGTGGCTACTGTTATAGTCCACACACTACCAAAGACTGCTGTAACCTAAACCAACCACCCAAATGTAATACCTGTAGCAAACAGCACCCTACGTACAGTTACAAATGCAAAGACAGACCTGAAACTACCCCTGATAATCCCGGACTTGTATTACCACTCCGACCTGCAGAACCCAAACCATCCTACCCTACACTTATTTCCAAATCACAACCCATCACAATTGAAAAGTTTCTTTCCTTTATTACAATCACCATGCAAAATCTCTATCCATTTCAAAGAACCAATGTCCTAAGCCAACTCCAATTTGCAGCACGTACAGTTCTTAACATCAATCTTCAACCCAATTACTCTGGTCCCTACATCTACGTACACACCAACCCCCTTGAAACTACTGTATAATATATGACAGCTCATACTGATTCACCTTTTAAACTTTAATTCATCTCACCTTTCGCCCCCATAGCTGCATTGTCTCCATTACTGTACAACAAGGGCTCACCTGTCACACACTGCGCTTAGAGTCGCCCATGAGCAAGAAGATTCACCCTCACCTGTCCGTCTAAATGTTTGTGGAGTGAAATTTCACTTCATCCCCATTAATCATCAGTCATTCTTCAACCCAGCTGACGTAAACCAACAAAATGGTTGTAAGCAAATGCTTATAACGTCCAAGTTATGAGATTAAAATAAAATAAAGGATAATTACAAGTCTCCTACATCCCATAGACCACCTCCAATTCTAAAGATCCTCCTCACCAAAACTTCCATTCCCTATAGAGTAAACCTGTAAACCTCTAGTGGCCGTTAGTTATTTCAGTGACTAACAAAAGAGGTCTTAGGTCTCTCGCGCCAAAAAAATCACTAACATACTGAGCTGGCAAGTCGATGACAAGCCTCGTGTTAGTACCATTATTGCCAGTTATTTTTGATCCTTCCAACGTCATCATCCTTCGTCTCTTCTCGCCACGTCGGAAAGAATCTTGTGGACCAGACTTATCTAGCCAAGGGGTCACAATTTTTATATGAGGTGGAAAGAGTGTTCGACACATGGGATGCTATCCTCACGGGTGGCCCCACATTGATTGTTTCATTTCATTATCATTGACTACTGCACTGGACAAGGACATGATTACGGGTCAACACTCAAGACTTCCACTAGTCGTACTAACACCTCATTCAGGCCAAGCAATAGGAATAGACAAACGCCAAGAACAAAAACATCGTTCACGTTCCAGATCACCATTACATCCAACTTCATCATCCGGACGATCAGCAAAGAAACCTCATACGCTTAGTGAAAGCGATTCAGATGAAGAACTACAAATGGACATAGTCAACCAAGAACAAGCTCAAACGACAGAAGACTCTACCAAACAACTAGAATATAACTTTATCCTTACTAACTACGATCCTAAATTCCAGAACCTCAAAATTCTACTCCAACAGTTCTTAAAATATGTGCCACGGACAGCTATTCGCGAACTTAAACCAATAAGGAACGGTATCATAGTCAAGACTTCCGATTCCTATCTAGCACAGAAGATACGAAATAAACACACATTTGAGATTTTCGGTAAATCAGCTTCACTAACTAAACTCACAGATCAACACACAAAACAGCCACCACCACCGCGTGAAACTCCTTCGCTATCTGTCGTAATCCGCGGTGTACCTCCCAGCATACCTGTTGACGATATAGAAGCAGAACTACGCGAAGAAGGTCATACTATTAACAAATGTTTACGCATAATGTGCAATGCCGGTCCCACTTATCTTGTTCGAGTCGTAACTAATTCTTAAGAAACAATAAACTTATTACTCAGCGAGGGAGCATACATATACAGACACCGTCATCGAGTAGAACCTTCACACACTCCACCACCACTACCCGTGCGTTGCGAGCGGTGTCAACAGTACAACTCACACCCTACCATTAAGTGTCCAAATCAACCGACTTCAGCTTTCTGCTCTGGATCTCATGGGACCAAAGTCTGTCCTAACATGCAAGCACCACCTAAACGCACAACTTGTCAAGAGCAGCACCCAACATTTAGCTACAAATGTAAAGCTAGGCCTACTCCAGAGACATCCAAACCAGAGCTAGTTGTACCAATACGGACACCTGAAACTCAAACAGCTACAGCAAATCAAGTTACATCAACCAATGAGCCAATCACCATCAACCAACTTCTTGCTTTCATCACTCTTACACTGCAAAATATACATCCGTTTCAACGTCAACATGAATTGCAGGAAATTCAACACGCCGCACGCTCCACACTTCATGTTAACTTCACCGCTACTTACTCCGGCTCTTATGCTCATTTCTATTCAAAATGTATGAAACAGCAATAAGAGAAGCAACAACTCAAATTTTGTACTAATTACCAAGGCACTCATCTTTCTATTCATTAATATACGCTCACTGAAAGAACATAAAATACTATTTGAACATCTATTCCTCGTGGAAAACGTTAACGCATTTCTTCTAAATGAAACCCATCTTAAGCACAACCAAAGCTGCAAATTTCCACGCTATAACTTCTTACGACAAGACAGTTCTCTCACTGCACTACGGGCCAACGGAATGGTAGCCATTGGATTCAATACCAAGACACCTTATCGCCTTCACTCACCACAATTAGCACAGCTACCGGAGCATATCATTACAAACTCTCTACTACAAGACCATCTCAATCACCATGGCTACAATATACATCCGGCCAGGGCATGCATTTTTCACCTACATGTCTAATAATTTCCGCAATTATATAATTATGGCTGACCTAAACATACATAGTCGATCAAACCTAGAAAAGAAGCAATTTCAGCATTTCATCCTCACAGAAACCACAGGCACCATACTACCAATTCCAAAACCCAGCAGGCCAGAATCAAACACAACTCCAGATGTAATAATTGTATCGACCAATCTTACATCACGTAGCCACATTACAGTTCTGGATCTCATAGGTAGCGACCACGCGCCCATCAAACTAGCACTAGACTATCCCAATCATCAACGAACGCCAACACCTCCGCCTCGCGCCACTCTCCGTTTCGATAAGGCAAATTGGAAAGGATACAGAACATACATCAGTCAACAGCTAGAACATATAGAACCTCCTACAACAGAACCAGAACTATACTTCTGTGTCGACAAACTCACCTCCACACTACAAACCGCCTCTAACGAATTCATACCTACAACCACTACTCCACCTTATCGTCCTAAGTTACAAATTCCAACACCTTCAACTCATAACCAGATCACGCCAGTTCTACAAAGATTATACACGCACTGGAAACCTAGAATCTCTTCGACTACATCGCCAACTACAACGACCTTAAGTCATACAAACTCCGTGCCTGGATCAAAACCTGCAGTAAACTGAAAGATACTAATCATCCAACCAAATATTGGAAGCGCTTCAACATGCTGAATGGAAAATACACACATACAACTTACCCACTTATAGCTGACGATCAACCCTTGCACTCCGACAAAGACAAAGCCGATGCCTTTGCTACCTACCTTCAAGTTATATTCACTCCCTCTCCACCGGACAGACCATTCCATCGCCATCCCGTCACCAGACTAAACGTTGTCTCACCTGACTTACAACCCAGTATCACCCACACGATTTCCGAAAATAATCCTCTCACTTCTTCGATCACTGTTGACGATATCACTCAAACCACTACATCCAAACGAAAAACAGGCATAGACTCTATTACTTACCACCATATCAAAGAAGCTCCCTACACACTCCTTCCCCTACTTTCTTGGATATACATGTTCATTCTTCGCACTGGCTTCATTCCCACTTACTGGAAGACCTCAAAACCCTTACGTTACTGAAACCTAACAAAGCACCACACACAGTATCATCATATAGACCTATCCAACTAACTACAACCTTAGGTAAAAACCTTGAACGCATTATTGTCATCCTTTTCTCATCCGATTTTCATCCACTCCGGAGTACCTCAAGGATTATCCATTTCGCCCCTTCTCTACCTCCTTGCTGTTGCCGACTTCCCACATCTCCCTACTAATATCCATATATTCCAGTATGCCGACGACACTGCCTTCCTTGCTCTCGCCAAAACCACCCAACAAATAAACACTCACATGAGAGAAGCCATCAATAGATTCACATCCTGGTGTAGCAAATGGAGACTCAGAATCAATCCACTAAATTCTCAGGCCATTGTGTTCATCCTGCCAACAAGACGTTCCCGAGTTCACCGCAATCCCAGGCTCCTCTCTCTTTCCGTCGATAACACACCCATCATACCGACACGAACTGTTACATACCTAGGAATTACATTTGACCATCATCTAACCTGGCGGCAACACCTCACCACAGTCACAACAAAGGCTTACAATAGAATAAACCTTCTGAAACGCCTCACTGGTACAACCTGGCGACTACTACCTAAAACAGTTCTTAATACGTACAAAGCTTTCTTACGTCCCATTCTCACATATGGTTTCACGGCCTGGACAGCAGCTACCCTATTCGACTATCAGAAACTTAAAATCCCTGAACGGCATGCCCTCCGGAAAGTTTTTCGCATTAAATAACCCAGCCCTACTGCCGAACTCTACGAGCGCACACCGTTTCCACACAATCTTTACCATCTTGAAACTTTACGCCTCAACTATCTACAACAACGCATTGGCACTGAACATCCACTACTATTCGAAACTATACACACCACAACCATTCAAAATCCACGCAACATCAGCACTCCCTCACCACTTGGATTACTCTTCTCGCTATACCGATACAGTATATCTCCAGACCACGCAGACTATGACCTTGCCACCTCTCTCCACACTCCAATCATTCAGCCACATGTTGCACCATCATATGTAGGACAGTAATTTCACAATACTAACAGAGTCCATACTGTCTACATTCAGTACCCATCTGAATGGCACCAGCTTCAGCTGGCAAAAAAAAATAATCACAAATTGAATTGGCCAACAGGGGTACTCAACCTCGTAAGAAAACGAGTAAGGATGAGCTCAACCTGGGTAAAAAACGAGCCAAGATATGCTCAACCTGGGTGATAAACGAGCCAGGATATGCGCAAAGTGGGTAAAAAAACGAGTATTTGTGCCGTCTAACCAATCAAAATAAACAGGCAATTTTAAAATAGATGAGTGTATGAGTAAGTACGTGAGTAGTTAGTACTATGATATAAAAAAGGTCAAAATTGGCCACCAGGATGTGCTCAACCTAGTGAAAACGAGTATTGGTCTCATCCGATACACTAGCCCCATCTTCTTTTGCAGTAGTTTACAATATATTTAACTTCCCCAAATTCAGGTCAGTTCAAACAACCATCTTCCTTAACAGCATACTGCTTCAATGTTCACATGATGGGGATTTCCAAACGGTCTTTTCCCCCAATATTACTTCACTAATTCAACCACACTCTAGCACAAACAGCATTAGGATATCTTGCCACCTCACCACCCTTTCCTGTGTTCACAATAAGAATTTCCAGGTGCCATCTTGGATGACTTCACCGACACCAAACATCATATCAACAAATGAGCAAACCTCGCGTGACTCATCTAACACGTCTCCCAACACCACAATAACGTAAATGAACTCACTATCTTCCTATAACCACCCTTAGAGCACGTGCTCCTACGTAATTAACAACCTTCGGTTACCTACACATCCCCCAGCCACCATGTTCTCTCATCACACTGTCTTCCTCCATCCACTCTTATGCCATGTGCTCTTTCCTAATTAACAGCCTTCGGTTACCTACACACCTCATAACACGTCATAAACAATCACCAACCACACACCCCTCCAAAAGTAATCAACTCACATGGAGAAGTCTCAACTTACCCGAAAGGACCTACCAGTAACTATGTTACAGTATTTCTACTTAGGAGATATTAATTATTTGGATATAGCTACACAAGCAAGGGCCTTGTTATTGCAGAAACTGCTACTAACACTAACGAATTATCCAAATAGTTTTACGACTACCATTCTTGAAGCTTGTTTAGTGACGACAGAAACTATAGCACCCATTCATATATATCCTTGGGCGCATTTATATGGCTTAATGAAAGAGCCCATTCTCTACATAATGTATGCTAGAATTAGTAATGACAATATTGATGTAATGTCTGTGAAACAACTGTATCACCATTTGTTCAATATTGACCCAAAGGAGGTCAAAATTCAAAGAGAATGTCCTCATTATAATTGGTCTAATATATGGGCAAATCTACATAATAAGATACTATCCTATAAAATTAAAATGATGTGGTATATGGTTATCGATGATAAGTGGAAAACATTAGAAAAAATAAATAAATATGGAAGTATCAGCCAAAATAAATGTCCAGATTGTAAGAGAGAGAGAGTAATTTTAATTATATATTCAGGAATGCCCGATGGTAGTGAAAACCTGGACCACTTCCAACAAATTTTGGCCAGTATAGTGAGAACTGGATGTACAGATATTACGATAGAGAAATGTATCAGGTTTCCGGATTATAGATTTTTTCCAAGAACTAAAACAAATGCCATCATTTGGGTCACAGTTACTACATTATTGTATTTATTAAAGTCTCAAATCAACAAGAATGAAAAAAATTATAATGTAATTTTGGAATTTGAATGTAGTAATTTCACACAGGTCGAACTCCACAAATATTTAGCAATTTTTCAACTGATATTCGCAATAAGTAGTGGACAGAAAAGTAAAATAACAACAGCTCCCTGTATACTACTAGTACTATGTAAACGGTAACTGACAAGCGGAATAACCGCAGGTAAAACACACCTCGTAGCAGAGGGCGTATGTAAGAGGTACTCTAAAAGAACTCAATGCCTCTCAAACTTGTAAAAAATACAACAAACAATGTACAGTGAATAAGTGAAATAAATGGTTAAAAAAAGTTGGTAGAGCGCTCACCTCTGGTGCTAGGGGTCGTCGGATCGATCCCTGCTCATGCCATGTGGGCTTTGTGGTGGACAAACACCGTGTGCGTGGGTTCTCCCGTTTCCTCCCACTTTCATCATTCCACCAATTCATCCCATCATTATCCATACGGCCTGAGCCATATTTGCCTAAAGGCCTTAAAATAAAAATTCAAGTGATTAAATTACAATAAAGCAGATAGATAGTCACTGACCTCAAGTTTGACGTCAGCGAATATGACCTCGATTAAACTGCTCCATTCTAAACATTTTGATATGACTATCAAAACTTTTTATATAATTATTAGACTAAACCTTGAAACGGTTAACCCTTATTAAAGGAATGGTAATCGTTGTCAGATTTCTTTGCATTTGACAGAAATCAAACTAATACGTCCATGAAATACAAACAAACATAAATGACAGAGCTTTGTGAGAAAAAGAAGAGCAAGCTTTGGAATTCGAACTCGCGTCGTCAGCTTTGTGGACGAAAAGGGAAAAAAAATTAACGCGACGTAGCGCGCACGGTCACGAAATCATCAGATAAACAGGCTTCAAGCTCAACTCTTACGGAAATAAAAGCAAAGTAAAATTTATTTTAAAAAAACTTATTTTTGTATCAGTTACATTATTTCGTGCATTTATGAGCTAATCTTCTCTTGACTACTATTTTGTTAGATTCTATGCATATGAAAACCATGTTGTATAGTTTTAACAGTTTCATAAACAATATTTAATATCCCAAGTGGAAATAAGCGCAACTTCATCGCTAATGATTACATACATAGCAACATCGTTGTATTATAATTTATTTTATGGCTAATAATAACAAACGAATAATTTTAATTACTTTTATTCACTTATTTTTCACTACGTCGCGACTAGATATACAAATATTATTTTCTTCACAAAGATTAGTACTCGAAAACTGCACTAATACACTTATTGTATTAAAACCCGCGCTGTGGTCAGTCATGTTGTTGCAAGGTTGCCACATAGCTCAATTTCTGGACTGAAACTTTCTAAGAGCTGTTAAAGAGTGCGCTCAGATTATAATTGGCTGAGTGTACCTGGAATATTTTTGAGTGGCCTGATAGTTTGGTATGTAAACGTGATTCAATATGATATTTAAAGCTATATATAACAGAAATCTGACACGTGAATTGTTGAAATAAATGTGTCAAACTTTAAAATATCTCGAGAATTTATCAGAAACGAGTGAGAAATAATTGATGTGTACTTCTTTTTTCACAAATCAAGGAGAAAATAGTGAGAAATAATAAATGATATTATTGATATATCATTTGTCTGCGGAGATCAAAAGAAGAGAGAGAGAAATAATTAATGACAGTTTGGATGTGAGATTCGCTGTGCTGGAATATTGTATTGAAAGTGAAATATTTTCCTACTATTACCTTTCATCTGAAAAACCTAAAATAAATAACATTAATTCTAGTCCATGCATAGTGGAATTATTTACCTTCAAACTGTCAGATAGGAACAAAAGAGTAAGATATAGCTAATAAATAGGTAGTTGTGAGTATATAGTGGCTAGATTGTTATAGATATATATGTTTATGTTTATTAATCAACATCTTTTGCAGCTCGTGAAATCTTCATATTTGTTGTGGGCAGCATTGTTTGGTCCGTCGGGTCGTGATTTGTTGCTTATCTCGGGCTTGCGTGTTAAGTACTTTTCCGTCCGCTATTGACTGTCTTCTTCACGTGACTACTTGGCTTCAAATATCCCGCATCCTGTTTCTGAGTTAATCCGTAGGACACGGGATCCGGTACTATTGGTCGACTTCTGTTTACTCTTTACCACCACCCCTATTGTTGTGGAAGGGATATCTGCGGTGCTCAAGGAATCTGGGGTTAGGTAAGTCGGGTGTCATTCCTCAACTGCCGAACGAACAGGCGACCAAACCGAAGGAAAAGCAACCGTTATATACTGAATTGAAATACATGAACTATTTTTTTTAGACAAAAGATGTCATGAACCTCTATTTGTATACGAATCTAGCCACTATATACTCACATTTTTTTTTTTTTTTTTTTTTTTTTTTTTTTTTATTTATAGATGTATGGATATTCACATTAACAACTGAAATCTTCAAAACTGACGTAACACAAAATCAAATCTCTCCTTGAGTTAGTAGATATCAAATGGTACATATGCATATACACTACCTATTAATCGATGATCTGACCAAACTTCAACGAAGATAATCAATTTTAATATACCATATATTTTTCAATTACCGGTACCAAGTAAATTCTGTATTTCCTCCACGAATGCCTACAAAGATAGATAGATCGCTTCTTGAGAATACATAGTGATTTTGAAAGCATATGACTTAGCAGAAAAATATTTTCCAAACAGATGTACAATTGAGATGCGAAATGGTTGTGGTCAATATCGGAAACACGTGATCGTGATGAGAACTCAAATCTAGCCACGCCGGTCCTACAAAATCTCCCAAATTCCAAGCAATATATTAATTTTTATTTAATACCTGTATAAATAACAAGGGTTAGTAAACTAAATA
The DNA here is from genome assembly GCA_022664845.1 of Lepisma saccharinum. Lineage (NCBI taxonomy): Eukaryota > Metazoa > Arthropoda > Insecta > Zygentoma > Lepismatidae > Lepisma > Lepisma saccharinum. The sequence goes on from JAGDQP010058710.1 coordinate 10,896, forward strand.
GTTCTTCTGAATTATTCTTACAAACTTCGTCACTAACGTACAAAACCTAACGCGTGGTCTCGGATAAATATAGACCTCTATATAGACTCGTTAAAAGAAGGAAGTATTCACAAAACTCGATGGATATATTATAGTTAATCATGAATCCTAAAGAACCTAAACGTTTCCACATGAGCTAATCGTTAATCACGCAACTAAGTTCCCCTGAAGTAAATGGCTTCTTGACGACACCGGGAATTTCCAAGCAAGCCAAATCTCGATTACTGAAATTAATAAACTTATTTCCGATTTTACTAATTCTGATAAATACAATTTTACTAGTAACTTTAAAATTACCAAATCTTGTTCCCCAGCCTTTCACTAACATTTCGACACTAAGAAATTTCCAACAAAATTTTGACACACCGTTAATGGAACGCAGTTTCATTTCGTTGTGAATACTTAGAATAAATGATATAATCAATATCCATGATAGCCATATCGACTTCTCAAGAATGATCGATCCAATTTCACGTAGTATTCGTGCATACATGAAGTAGGTCTATTATATATATATATCCCACACTTGTGAATATAGAGATCTAAGAGCAGCAAAATAGACATGCCTCACCACGTTGGCCAGATCCAGATATGGCGGCTGAAGGCCAACCACTTCTCTTTCAAACCTTTAGTTACTAAAATTACCGTTAGGTGGCCCTGATGACCAATATTAAAAATAAAAACACTATCTTCCCAGATGACTACAATTTCGACTTTGTCTTGGCAAACAAAACAATTGTATATACCTAAGGGAACGAATCTACATAATGATCGTGACACTACTTTCATCATAGTAGAGGGTCTCTTGGATATGCAGTACTCCTAATAAACATTATAATAATGGCTGTCTCTTGTATGTTAAGCAAATCGTTTGGGGACAGGGTAGTAACAGATGGTAATATTGAAGTGGAATAAATATAGAGGGGAAGAATGAATCTTGAAATAAAACAGTTTTGTATCCTAAGTACGTGTTTAGTATATTGTAATTCCATACATTTTTTGGTCTTCATGAAGAGTTCAGTGTATTTCAGATGTTACCTTCATCATCGCTTACACAGTACATTTGAATCGTACGTTTGAAGAAGGCAACAAATCCAAAAAGCTGTTTTGTGAGAAATTAACAAAAACTGTATAATATGTTTATTATTTATTGAATGGAAACAATATTGCTACTGAATATTCAAAACGGTCTTATGATACTTTCGTACTGCTCAGACAGTTTACAAGTATTGTATTTTTTCCTGTAGAGTTAAAAAAAGTTGGTGGATTTGTTTCCTTCTTCAAACGTATGGAAAAATGTCTGCTCATTTTTAAGTGCTGAGACATAAGAATGGAAAAATCGACCAGAAAATGAAGAAAAACGCAAGAGAAACCTTCAAATCAATGTTATTTACAAGAAATGTATGCACACTGAACTCGAAAGTTACAAGTAGGGGGCCTAAGTAATAAATTCATTTTTTTTTTCGTCTATCCACTGACAGAAATTTCGCTCTACAAATGTGCAAAACTGCTTTTTATTCCGTAACAGTGATAGTAATAGTTGCTATATGTAAATATCTGTTAACAATAGCAG
>JAGDQP010058711.1:1100-12507 GCA_022664845.1 Lepisma saccharinum
TCGTACTCCAACTTTCGCAACCGTAAAGTATTACCGGCAGAATAACCGTTCTGTATATTTTCAATTTCCTTGATATTAATCGCGATGTTAGAAGTTTTTGGACTGAATGTAAACATGCGTTCCCCGATACTAAGTGACTATTTATTTCTTCCGTGACCTCATTTTTGCTTGTTACATATGCTCCCAAGTATTTAAATTTGTTTACTTTCTCTATGACCTCATTCCTAATTTTTGTGTTTTTATTTCCTTCATTCCGTGTGTTTCGGCTTGTTATCATGTATTTTGTTTTGACTATTTTTACCTGTAGACCTATCTCAATCGCACGTTTCTACTAAGACATCGGTGTTGCTTTGTAGTGCATCTATATCGTCCCTTATTAAACCTTCATCATCTACGTATACGAACAGTTGTTCCAAACCATTAAATTATAGTCCCTTTTTGTCCACTTTAATTTTTAAAATCGCATATTCTAACGCAAGTCATCGCCTTGTTTCAATCCGTTGCGAATCTTGAATCTATCTGACATTTTTATAACTATCCGTACTCTGCTTATGGGGTCGCTGAGACACATCTTCACTAGTTCAACCAATTTTTTTGGAATTCCAAATCGTATCAGGATACTGTATAACTTTCCTTTTTGATAGAATCATATACTTTCTTAAAATCAATGAATAGCTGGTGGACCATTGTACTCCCATTGTTTTTTTTTTTTTTTTTTTCAAAATTTGTCTCAAGGTGAAAATCTGGCCCAACGTGAATCTATTTCTTCTAAATCCACATTGGTGATCTCCAATTATTTCATGTAGACACAGGTTATATACTGTATATATAAAGTTAAAATCTCGTAACAATACAAGTCAATCATTATAATTCATATTTGATTGAATTCTGGTAATCGAGTCATGTAATTTATTGATTTCGATAATCGATGGAAGGGGGTGGAATGTAAGCACAACCAATGAACATCTTTAAGTTATGTTTCATGTCAACAGATACCCAGAAGATTTTAATAGCAGTTTCGTAATTTTGTATCCTATTAGCACTAAACCTAGAGTCTACAGCTATTAACACACCATGTGTTAGTCTCGTAAGTGAGCGCTTAATTCCATACATTAATTATTAAAGCTTTGTATTCGTCATGACATAGATAGGTTTCATTTATTCTCCACATATATGTCGGACATTAGAACTTTTTTCCCAACCATCTCCAAAGTGGCTGTGACGCACAAGTGATCTGATATTGCTATTTTGTGGTACTTTATATTCTAAACCTGAAACTTACATTTTCAGTTACGTAAATTGTATCAATTGTACTTGATCCAGCTGCATAAAAATGTTGGTCCATATTTTCCAGAAATTAAGACATGCCAAATGTCGTATAACTTGAATTCATCAGTCACTTGACGTAATGCGTCGCTACCTTGGGGTAGAATCGTTAACTTCGCTAGTTGCGTTAAAATCGTCCGCACAAATCACCTCCCTACTATGATGATACTTTTGTATCTCTTACGCAAGATCATTATAGAAAAACTAATACTTTCTCGTCTATTATTGTTATCAGACGGAGAATAAATACACATTATAGCGATATTATTTAATATACATATTAAGATTCTTCCGCTTATTAATATGAGTTATAGCCAGATCTTGTCTCGAAAAAAGTGCATTACCTTTCGTCTGATTTGGTAAACAATAATTTATATATTTGTAATTAGGTTTTAATTTCAGTTGTACCACTTTCTTGTATCATCAACAAATCTACATTCTGATTGACGATAAAATATTATAAGAAGTTTAATTTTTTTCTTGTTGATATCAAGCCGAGATTAAACGTACCAAGAATATAGGTTTGACATTGTTATCCAGTCATGATATGGCAAAGCATATTTTTGTTTTGTTAATATAATCGTTTCTCTTTCCCAAAAGTTCCATATAATCAAAATTACGCATAATATTAACAACTTATAATTGTTACTCAAATGCATCTTGGCAACCTTTTATGCATAAATGTAACTACCCAAAGATAATTAGGAAGGGGAATAACCAATAGTGCTTTATTTTTTTTACTTTGAATACGAGATTTCGCTCTTGTGTATGCACCAGTCTTAATATAACTAATCTTTATGTTAGTTTTGTTTTGTCGTTTTATCTTTACTTAAACTATTTTTTTGTTTCTTTTTTCATCGCTTTTGAAGAGTTGTTCCAGGATTACTCACTGAGTTAATACTGGATTCGTACTCTGATTCACATGAACTAATAGATAATTCTTGTCCGTGATTAAAGACCACTTTATCTGCATCAGTATTTTCGTCCAGCAATATTTCTTCTTCTTCTTCTTTTTTTGTCTTTTGAAGCATTTGTATATTCAACTTGTAACTTAAGCAAGCTTTCGGTGTGGGGATTACGCAACAAAACCAACTTTAAAAAATACAGGACGCGATGTGGAAACACAAGAGCAATATAGTAGCTGAAAATGTTGATTAAGTAACAGGATACCATCTTAACTCAAATGAAAAATCCTGGCTCCAATCCATATTGTTTATTACTAATAACTCCCCCGCTTTCATCCATCACCAAACTGATAATTTCCATATTCACAAACAAGTATTCCAAGATTGCATAAATAAAGGCAAAATTTAAAAATACTATTTAAATATACGTTCTTATCCTTGATTTCAATATAACAAGATTCAATATTCTCAGCAAATAAACTATTTAGCAACGACGGAAAGTGATCATACACTAATTTGCAATATTCGATTTCAAATGATTTTCATCAATTAATATACGTATATATATATTATTTTTCGGACAAAAAGGTTGCGTTCTACACTTGCACCTCTTGAATAGATTGTAAACCAATCGTATCCCACATCCCCAAACTCAACTAATTAATTTGAAAAGCAAACTTTTAAGTAGTCTTTATTTAAAAACTATTTCTGAACTCCTTGCGCGATTTTTCCTCACAAATCAAAATTAAATACCTGATTTAGTTTTTTCACAAGTACAATTTAATTCTACTCACGCTTATCAAAAGTAAAATAACTTAGTTTATTACACAACTTTCGCCTAAGAAGTCAGTTTCGATTTATTAAGGCAAATGTCCAGTTCTATCTTTCGTATCCAAACATTTCAAACATAAACAGACAAGACAAAATTCCTTTAACATAAATACAACTGGTCCACAACTTATACATAAATACTTGAACCGATCCAATATCGGACCAACCCGTCATTAATCGCTCAACATTATCTCAACCAATCAAAAACTGAACCAATACAAATTTCAACAATATAAAAATGCAAAAATATATCCAAACTGGTTACTTCAATGCGTATACAACAAATTAAACACACACAGGATTCACCAATTAAGCCACCACTAAACAAACACCCGCTTTTCAAAGATATCCACTAACTTTAGAATTTCCAAAAAGAATTAGATTGCAATCAACATTTCAAACAGCTTTCCAACACACAAATCAAGCACTCAAAAACAAATTCACAATTCTAGAGACTCGAAAATAATGAAACATTCCTTCCATGTGTTTAACCTCCTTCAAAGAACATAATTACGTAACTTTAAAGTTAACTCAATTCACTATTTAGAATTTCCAAAACACAATGGAATAATGTAAACACTGCGCATTTTAATCTTCAGTACAGAACAGTTGCTTCAAGTACCACCAAAAAACTAACCTGACTTTCCATGTTGTTAACCCAAAAATTCTACGAGTAACTTTAATACTGAAACAACTATCAAAACTGAGTCTCATATACACATACAAATGCTCCAAATGCAAACACACAATCTAAAAAATATTTCGATAAAACATGAACACCGCGACGAAAAAACTACCCTGATTTCGAGCAACCTGTCATCCAGACTGAACATGCTAACCCAATCTCTCAATTACTCTGTGAATATGAAGCTCAAAAGCAACCAAAACAATATACACCTTTACGGTTGCTACTTTTCGCAACTAATCCGAGTAACCTCACCAGCTTCGGACCACGTACGGAACCAAAGCCTTCAGTCGTTAAATGTTTCTTCATTTAAGAATTAATATACTTTAGCGTATTTACTCTAACACAAAATGATCTGTTTAGTTAATTTATCCACGTAGTAGGAGGAACTACCATACCATTTTGAGACTAAATTTACTCCTAAATTATTATCTGAGTTTAGCTGAATAAAATATTATTATTCGTTCTTCCACTTACCTTTAATTAGTTTCTTTAATCCAAATTCAATTTTATTTCTAATTTATATCATGACAGCCTTTTTAGATAGATTTATATCAATTTTAACGAAACATTCTCTTACTGTCTGGGACTTTATGTCTACGTTGATCACCAGCACTGTTAATATTGCATCTTTCTTTCCAAACCTTTCTTCCAATTTTAAACCATGTCCAATCCCAATTAATGCACCTTAAATCCAGTAATTGTAGAAATCTTCCTTGTTATCCGAGTAGTTAATTTCTAAGTTCTACATCGTGGATCAACCGACATTTTCAAATGTGAAAGAACCAATTTCAATGGTTCTTTCCACTGCCATAACCACTGTCGTTCTAACTACATAATTTGAATTTCTCCGTTGCTTGAACAGTGGAGCCACCATCGAGCAATGTTTCAAGTCCTTCAATAAATATAATCTTAACAAGATTCTCAATCCAAGGTGAGCGTAAAAATAACAAAATTGCCAGAAAACTACATTTTGCAGCAAACCTAAATACTGCTTCATGCAAACTGCAGATATACATTCACTACTACTATTAACAGACATTTTTTTTCTTATCTTCTGCGATTTCACTTGTCCACTAACAGTTACATCCGGGGTTGCTATCTGAATCGTGTCTTCTTTCCCCACACCACTTTCTTCTTCTTCTTCTTCTATAGCTTGGTGTTGTTGACTTTGATTGGTAGACGAACGATCCGTCTGTATGCTATCTCCTGTCTGTCTTCCCTCTATAATCTGTTGCATACGGTTTTGTGCTAAGATTGGAAATTCTTAGAAAATGGGCACCACTGGTAGTCCAGGCAATATAGGCCATGTAGGAACCTTACCTGGAAAAATTCATGGTAGTTCTAGAAATAGGCTACTTTAATTTTGGGGTTGCTAAATCCAAATTTTTAACTTCCCACCAAAAATCCCCCCCCTCAAAATCCCAGATTTTGAAAAAAAAAACATATTTTGAAAATACTGCCCCCAGAAACGGGTCTTTGAAAAAAAAATGTTTTCTTTTTCTGTAATTCGGAGAAAATACCTAGAAATTCGGAAAGTAGACAAAATTTGCAACAAAAGGGGTCCTGTGACATTTGGAAGTAGGACGAAGTGGGGGAGCTAGCGCGCACCTCGGTGTCGTGGGGCTGCTTCCGTTAAATTCCGCCACTCCACTTAACCACTCACGTCGTTTACTTTCGCTCTCTAGTCTCTCCAACAGTCCCTCTGGGTGTTGGCCTCAACAACACAGTGGGCAAGCACGACTCTGGAAGACGAGGTGTAGTGAAAGGAATGCAAAGAGAAGAAACCAGGCTCTCTAAGTTCTGTTCCTCACAAGAAGAAACGGTAACCCAGAGAGATTATCCCTCTAGATGCAGGCGAAGGAATATGAGCTACCGGTTGCGGTTATCCGAAGACAAACGGTCGCCCGCGGCCCACAGATTGCGAAAAGAAGAAGGTGAGCTACTTTTTCCAGTCCTTCGAAGAGAGATACGGTCGTTCACAGTTTAATTCTAAAAAGAAAGGTTGAAAAGGAAATATTGCCTACACTAGGAAATATTTTGCGTTCCAAGTTCCACTACTAGCTGGAGAAGCGGGCGCTTGAAGAATCACTCGAAGTTGAAGAGAACTTGTTCCATAATAAAAATCACGTGTTTCGTAGAAATACTTGCTTTATTGTCACAAAAGTAATAAACCACTGTTTGCACTGAACTAATGGCAAGGTACTGACGTCCTGACGGCTATGATATTTGTTTTTGTGTGGTAAATCTTGAACCTGTGAACCAAGTAGGTACGATAGGCAGTATTCGCGAAACATCACTTACCTTAACTTACGGCACACTATACTTTCTGACAGGAAAGACAATGCACTCTTGAGAGATGCCACATACACGTAGAACGCATAATATATACAACAAATAAAACACAAAACAGACAGAATATACACCACAAAGTCATTTTGACTTCCAGCAAAAGATTCTACCTCCACTGCTAAGTTGTCACTTCAACGAACAATAATATCACTACTGTATGCTTCTATCCTTGTCACGCTACACACACATATTTTACTCAGCGCCAATATCGCTAAAGATTCTTTGGAAATGAGGCTCATGTCTCATTTTCCCTTCCGTTTCTAGATTAAAGGTAGCGCGTGTATACATAAAAGTGAATTGGAGGTGAATTTGGAATTGAGTGTTAAGGTCTTTTAGGCAACTTTGGCTGAGGCCAGGTGATGGGATTAATTGATGGAATGAAGAAAGTGGGAGAAAACGGGAGAACCTCGAGAAAACGCACGCACACGGTATTTGTTCACCATAAAGCCCGCATGGCATGACAATGGATCGATCCAACGTATACATAAAAGATCATATATATTTTTCAATAAGCTTGTGTATAGCGTTACACACAATATTTAATTACTTCTTGATGCGCGTATACATGGGTTCAAGTGTGTGTGAGGGCTATTGAACAGAGTGGTTAGGAAAAGACTTTAGCCAAAACTGTAGGTCTCATCGTTAGAAGCGCAGTTGTCCGTTTAGTCGTTCGTAGCAATTATTATTGATAATGTTTAGAAATAGTTTTTGTCTTTGCATATTGCATTTATCTCTTCTTCTTATATTAACAGTTGCAAGTAAAATCAACCATTTTTTATTTTCAATGTAAATGCCATTTGCAATTGGTAGAGAACAAAAATTTAACGTTCCGACGTAGCTGGAAAAAGTTTAAAAAAAATAGTTGTGGAAAAAATGGAGTTCAAACCCATACTCATGAGCATCAAAATTACAATAACCAAGAGCTTGAAAGACTTAGGCCATGAGGATTACGCTAGATAGCATTCAATTTAGGCAAGTTCTATACCACTAACAGTATTAGCAGTTTATGCAGATTTTTTCTTTTATATTCCCCAAAAGTTGAAAATGTGAAGATAATTTTGCTGCTAGACGACTTCAGTCAGTAGGCCTTTTCAGAAAATATACAAACAGCTACATTTTCGCGTTAAATAGACATATGTGACGAACCAAATAGAATTCTATAGTCTCTTTGTTGAACATTATTTTCTCACGCACAAATTGACCGGTTCCCACGCAACAAAATGTAACGAAACATGATGGCACCTAACCTTACCTAAGATCTACGTTCCCATGGTCACTAATTTAAGATAATGTACAAAGAATGCAAGAAAGCAATTATTAAAAATAAATATGAACATATAAAATATATTTTGAAAGAAAAAAGAAGAAAAATACTTGCCCCCCGCCGGAATTCGAACCCGGGTTCCTTATTCAATAAGCCAACGTTCTACCAATGCACCACGCTAGGACATGGCGATGGTGGTTTTTCTGTTGTATTTACTCGGGTGACCAGACAGACTCCTTTTAAGAGTATTATACTCATTTAGAAGTTCAAATACTCTATACCCTTTTCTATTCGAAAATATCTTAATTATACTCTATTCTTTATTTTTAGAACGTTTAACGTATTTTGTAATTGAATATCTTGCAAATTTCTAAATCCCGAATACATCATACAAGGAATGTAGTTAAAATTTAAACATCATCTAATCTAATGAGAGAAAGAGTGCACGTACTGGACTTTCAAATGCGTTTTTGACTGTCACGATAATGTTGTCAATATCACTAGATCGTTTGAACTACTGAGCTGATTTATTCATTTTGTAGAGTTTTTGTTGAATCTACTAACGTTTCAAACAGCACAAGGTGAACTCTGCCTATAATTGGATTATTACTTAAAAGAAAGGGTCATGGTGGTTGTCGCGTAAATTCATTGCAGACATAGCGCAACTGATAGAGCATGATGAGATATGGAGGTCACCAAATTTTAAGGTGCTATGGACAATAGGGAGAGGAGCTAGGGGTCCTGAAACTTGAAATGTCAAAAATATATAATAGACAGTATACAATTTGAAATTGAATATCTTGAAAATTGTTAGAGCAATCGGAATGAAACCTTAGGAACTTAATAATTACACAAAGTAGTAAAGAAATGCGTAAACAGTATTGCCATCCGTGAAGCAGTGTTGCCACTCACAATAAAATATATTTTCTTGAAATGGTGTTGCATATTAATTAATACAAAATTTAAAAGTACTAGTAAGAAAGAAAAATATAGCAAAGTCTGGCGGCGCAGTGTTGCAAACTATGTACACTATATCAAGTTCCACGTGGAGAACCGATATTGTCACGGTTGAATCTTGTATGTTTTCTATAGTTTGCAAAACTGCAGTCTGTGCTTTACATATGATATGCATCATTATTAGAAGGTACAAAATATGCAATAAACCGTCGTAGTGCCATTTGAAATACTTCAATTTTATAATAGGTTGCAAACTTGTCAACTGGTGACATCTTGAAATATAAATTTCTCCAAACGAAAAGCATGAATAATGTTGCCATCTGTGAAGCAGTGTTGCCAGCTTATAACAATAAATGTACTGTAAGTAGAACTATATATCAGTTAATATACATTATAAACCTGCTCGTAGGAAAGAACAAAATAACAGAGTCAGGCTTTGAAGTGTTACATACTTTCTGAGATAAACGTGCTGACCATGGCCAACCTACGCAATTGATATCTCGACACAGCTCTAGAAAATGATGCACGAAATGCGTAATAGACCGAATGCAAATGTAGTATTAATAGGATAAAAACTTCAGCATAGAACACAAATTCTCTAACAAGCAGTGGTGCCCCAATTAGAAAAACTAAACGAATAATAATATATCACACGTGTTGGTTTTTCCTCATGTTTGAACAAAAAAAGGTGATTGTGGTACATGCGGTACAACTTTGACATACTATGAGCTACTGTTGGCTCTAGCAGATAAGATGAGCGTGTATGTAGAAATAGTAAAGTAGCGTGGAAAGACGGGAGAAGGAACCGGGTCTGGTAGTTGTACAGTAGTCACTATTTCGAATGGTTAAGTGCATGTTTTGCGTTTTTTTCCTTTTTGTGTTGTTCGCTGATATTTGAAGAACAGAAAGACAATTGTGCTTTGGAATAGAAGACAAGACATGTGATGCAATTTAACATATTTATAACGGTTTGAAAAGGTGTGTTTACGTAGGAAGAGTAAAGAGAATAGTAGTGTGTGTGGATTATTGTTTACTGAAGAAAATGAAGACTCGAGGGAAAATGTTACGTGTGTAGTGTATAATTAAACGCGTGTGGGAGTGGTTATTTGGTTATGTAAAATGAGACAAGGTGTGGTCCTTAAGTTGTTAGTGGATTTATTCGGCATTTCGGACGAAACCGCTAACGAGGGAAGAACTACAGTGTTCGTACACATTAAAAAGCAACTGTTTGAAGAAAAGCTTGTGGTTTAAGAGTTTACCACACTTATGGTAGACGAAGAGGGCAGTGATGATGATGAAATATATAGTGATTTCGGCGATGATCCAAAGTTACAATCAGGAACAGAATAACCTCGAGATTGATGTCAACAATTAATGGATTGTCACGAAAGCAGTAGTTCTTCGTATGTTAGTACTTGGTTGATGCATACAAAATCTGGACAAAATAACCAAGAGGACTTGATCCTCCCCAGTTATGTCCCCCACACTTATCCATCAATAGGCCACCTCGTGTAATATTCACTACTGTTATGGCACACAAAAGAAAGATTAAAAATAAAACGGTCTTTTAAAAATTTGAGAAGAGGCTCAAAACTCCTTGCAAACACAATAGGTCCTTGCAAGAATGAATTAATAAAGAAATGCGTGATCATTTCATCGTAATGAGACAACAACATGCCATTGTCAACGACAGAATGAAACGAATATGGGCATTAACTAATAAGCAACAACTTGACTGAAAAACACCTTATTGTTTAGAGCGTCCCAAAGTTGGTTCAAAGCTTTCAAGAGAAAACACCGTATAGTATATCGTAAGGAAACACAAAGTGAGCAAGCGGTTTGCTGTTGATGATTCTGATGTACAATAGAAAGCCGCAAACTTTTTAATGAAGTGAAGGATTTCATTCAAGAACACAAAATTGTCTCCAGATCACAATGAATGCAGATCAATCCAGATTCAACGAAGGGTTATGCATACGTGCTGCAAGAATTCTTTTCTTTAAGCGAAACAAGACGATCTTTGGTGCCATGCTTTCAGCTGTAGCAACAACGCATTCATATATGATAATGCCAGTTATTATGATGGATGGTAATTTACTTCCACACATGTATGTTCTCGTCTCGGGGCTCAGTGGACATTTCCCAACTACCATGACACATGAATTACTGAATATGAAAGCATATGCAAGCCAATCAGCGAACATGACAAAACGTGATTTGCAAGTATTCCTGGAGCAGGTATTATGACCCGATTTACAGGGTAGAGAACGCGCTTTCCTTTTGATGAACTCCTGGACACCAAACAAGGATGATGCTCTTTACAATGAAACAGATCCTGAAGGTGTTGAGTTCTATAAGAACATGATCCCGGCTAAATGTACAGGTCTGATACAACCAGCTGATGTTTTCTTTTTTTCGTCCATTGAAAACCATGGTAAAGTTTATTACCGATACATTAATAGTATCATTAAACTTTAAAGTGTGATATCGAGACCATTTTCTTAGCATTTAGTTGTTTGTATATTCCCAGTTTTCAGCCAATAGATTTCAAAATTTGCTTCGATTTTCTTTTATCAAATGTGTATATCACCGCCCGCTCGATCTATAGCTGCCTGCCCATTTGCTTCAAAAAGCATTGTTCCTCCCGTGAACATCTGTTTCCTAATTCCGACGCTAGAGGCAGCAGGATACATCTGTTTTAGTCAGTAACTCTTGAGTATTGGTATAGGGAAAACTGAATATTTCGAAGAGTTTTAAGAAAAGAATGGTGCACAATTGTTGCGTACCATTCTGTAAGGCAATAAAAAGCAAGTCGGAATGTTGGAAGGTGTACGGTTCAGAGGCAGGTCCTTAGCTTGAAGGTCTCTCGGCAAGATGGACCGACAATGGGTTTCCATTGCCTCCTTGATATTCTAGAAACATGAACACAGTTTAAAGAGAGCCTTGACATGTACTATATTATTATTATTAGTAGTAGTAGTAGTAGTAGAAGCAGTAGTAGTAAGTAGTGGTATCGTTCTAGCGTATAACGAAATCATTAATCATTCTGTTTTTTTCACAAATTTACTCTCGGATTTGACAGCTCGC
>JAGDQP010058712.1:0-12506 GCA_022664845.1 Lepisma saccharinum
ATATGAAATTTTGCACACCTGCATATATTTGTCATAACTCCTTAAATCCCAAAGCTCTATTTCCTATGTCTATCATCTTTTTTCTTACGGGGCCTCGAAATCGCCGATTTCGCCCTAAGCTCTTGTTCTTTTTCTGGCAGTGCTGACGTTTTGTAACGCATAAAACTTGGCTGCATCGTGCATGTTGATATATTTAACACAGTTTTGTAAAGATTGAAATTTTTTATCTCTAAATTTTTTGGAAGAGTTTTTATTCCATTGTCAATGTAAACACCTCAATTTTGTTCCAAATGACTCAGCCCCATAATTTATAATACCATGTATATCATTTCCTTATTTTCACAATTTTGTCATTATTAGTTATGTATTTAGAATACGAAGAAAAACTATACACCAATAAATAATTAATTAGTTACTTTTTTCTTAAAGTTCAGGGCATTATATAAACATTGTGCATATTTATTCCATTTGCATACGTCTGGAGATCTATACAACAGAACTTTGCAACCTTTGATTTGAAAAGGGTTATTGCTCTATGAGTCACTAACACAAGTATCCAGTGAGATTATTAATGCGTTCTTTAGGTTAAAGCATTTCCTTTCTGCGAACACCCTTTGGTTTGAGTGTTAAAGATGAAAGTACATAATTCTTTGCAGAAGTTTTCTGTATTAACATACAGGCATGTTAATCATATAAATTTAGATTGAAGTTTCTTCAAAAGATCGTTGGAGAAGTTAATTTTGACGTAACTTTATTCTAGTAAGGGAGTGCATTGAAGAATTCTCCAAATAAAGAGAATATCTTCTGCACTAAATTCATGTCATTATCACCTAAAAAATAGTTCATTTCATGCCGCTAATATATATCTGCTTCATGTTCATCTAAGTGTTTTAAAAACAAAAAATATTTCCGCACTTTTGGTGCACTCAGTGATAAATCATGTTATGGCAACAACTCCTTTAGACAATTTGTCATTATCTGATGTTGGTGTTTTCCTATGACTACATAAGATTATTAGAACGTATTATCTTATTCCTAGGATTGATTTATTGAGCTGATATTTCGTAGATTGTGAATTTCCAGAACATGCAACTCTGAAAGTTTGCAGCACTGTCGTATCAGACTTCACTGTTTCGTTTCGTACGTTAGTACGTTTCTATTAGTACGTTTTATATTATATATAGTGCTTGTTAAAGAAAATTAATATCATCCGGAGTTAGTAACACTGCTTCAAAGATGACAAGGCTATTCATGGTTTTAGGTTTCAGTTACTTCTGTTCAGTATTACTTTGTGATATTCAAATTTAATATTAAATACTCTGTATGCCTACATCACATTTGTGAAATTCAAAGTTCTGGAACAATAGGCTTCTCTCCTTCTGGTCCATGATACCTTTCTTTTGGGGTTCTGACTTTTTCCTTGTTAGAATTTCAACAATCGAGTTTAAGACTTTAACAAGAATTCAAACAAACAAAAGGAATCCATACGAAACAGCCCAAATCCAACCTCAGAGGAATTAGCGAAACTCTTCCAGGTACACAGGACAACAATTGAAATACGGCTCGGATCGCTGGTTTTCACCACAAAGTTCGATCGATGAGTTGAACATATGCTGATTGTAACTCAACGAGAGAGGCGCGTTCCGAACTGTTTCGTTGCTTTCCCGGTACAAAATGACCGGTTTTTGACACGGATTGTTAAGGATGATGATAAATAGATTTTGGGCCTGAACGTAAAGCGTCGAAGGACTGTGTGTTGCGTTTCTGAACCGCCTTTATCGACGCCAAAACCAGAAGATCTCAAGATGATGATGTTAAGTGTGTGGTGGGAGAATTCCCATGTGCGGTGCCAAAGGTGGGCACTTGTTTGCTTGTGTTCATGGCATAGCCTCAAATCCTGTATCGGCCTATTTTTCTGCGCTCAAATATTTGGAACTTTTCGTATGAAAAGCAGAGCTACGAAAAGCAGCAGTGTATCGCATGAAACAGCATAGAGCCATGGGTTTCCTACACTAAAATGCAGAAAGCAGAAATTACCAATTCTTTTGCTTCAAAAATTCTTCGCCTCTGTGCTTAATGTAATTTTGTAATGAAAATATGTCTATGTCATCAATCATATTCAATATCTAAGTTGTTGAAGTGCATAATCGATTATTTTTCTCAATTACGAAGAATTACTGTCCTCCGGATACGATTGCATTGTGTAACGTTATTAAGTTCTTGCATTCATTTACTGTAAAAACATACGTATATATAAAAAGAATTATGCGTAATGAAATAAAGACATTCCGTAACCAAGTTCACTTTTGTTTCTAGAAGTACGGCATTAATATACATAATTGCGTTTTTAAAACAGTTAATATTTCTTACTGTATATCTGAGTTGACAATATACAGGGTGTATCTTTAATGGTGGGTCAAACTTCAGTGGATGATGGAGATGACAAAAAACGTGATTTAAGCGAAGAAGTTGTGATCCGAAAATGCGTCAGTGCTGAGCTATAGCGCGCCGAAAATGGACCAAAGTAGAACAAAAATGAATAGAACGAGAGAACGAAGTGTCGGAGAAAGGTCGGATCAAAGGAACGATTGCAGTATATGCCCTGTAGAGTCGATTCATGCACACATCGATGCGGAACAGTGGCGGCGCAAAGAGGGCGCATATGACAGCACTGGTTGGGAGCGGAAACATGGGGTCAAACGTACCAGGATGATGGCAAATGACAGAGTAAGCAATGTGAGAGACGGATCGCGAGTTCGACAATGCAGTAATCCCGAGCCAGAGCCCGCCGAAACTGCGATGGAATACGACACACTAGCGAGAACTAGAGAACGAAGTGTCGGAGAAAGGTCGGGTCAAAGGAACGATTGCAGTATGTGCCCTGTAGAGTCGACTCATGCACACATCGATGCGGAACCCACAGATGCTTTGTCTTATCATTCGTCGTGCCAAGTATTCAAGAATTCATAAGCAACTAAATTTGATATCCTAATACCAAAGCATACTTAATCACAGTACAACACCCAAACAGCTTGCCCATACACCTTACAAACTCTCAAGCTTGTTGATCATTATTGTTCATCAATAAAGTATTCCAAATTACCATAAATCAAGTTCCATAGACGATTACTAGCTTTGCTAATTAGTACAACTTCCCAAATCGTTCGAATATTAACCCTATGATTATTTTCTGAATGATAGATCGTTTCTTAAAACTCAATATACATAACTTAATTAGTAACATTCAAATTGAAGTTTAACATGTTGAAAAACAAAAAATGAACTAAATCTAAGTTTCTTTCCATCACGAACAATGCTCGATCTGTATTTTAGGCTAAAATGGAGTTCTCATTTTTATTTTTAAACTTTTCAGTTGTTACAGACAAATATACACATTACAATTCACTCCTCCTCTTAAAAAAAAATAATTTCATATTTTCATATCACTGATATCCCTTGAATTTATCAGTATCAAACTCTCAGTACGAATATACTATTCACAGTTCACATTCACACCATTTATAAAACAATATTCACTAGATCTACAATAATATAGCAGCTTCCTTACAGTTTCATTATGCACTATTCCTTCACTTAAGACAAAATGCATCAACAAATTTTTGCACATCATTACGTATTTCGGTAATGCATCCACGATTCATCCACATTGTCTATATTTCTTTCTTAGAAACTAATTCCTCAATATCAGTAAATCTACCAAAGCCTAGATTGATAACATCATAATCTGTTGTGTTCTCATGTGTTGACACTTCCGTAATTTTTACTTTACCATTTTGATGTTTCTTTTTGTTCAAGGACATCTGGTTCCCTGCTGTCATTAAATCCATTTGTTTTAAAGCTTCCTGAAGTTTTCCTACCATTCCTGAATCTACCCAGTATTAAAACTTTATTTTTATCTTGAAAGGTATCAAGATTTATCAAATAACCACACCCCTGTCTGAAATCTCCTTGATGAGATTCTTTTTCATTGTCTTCATAGATTTTCCCCTTCTTTCTCAACATAATACTTAACCATAGTTTCTTTATTCATTTCTTCTGTTATTTCATCAATAATAACTTCACTTTTTACCTTATCCTTAACTTTATCAGTTGCATCTGTTTGACATGCAACGTTTTGATTATGTTGCTGATCAGTTTGCGTATTCCTGTTCATTAAAGTTACTCGTAATGTTTGACTGTGTTTCTCATGTCTTATTACTTAACTTGTAATTACTTCTTGATCTATTTTTAACATTTGATTGATCTCTATTTGTGATGTTTCATGCATCGCTGTAGTTTCAATAGATATAGTAAGTACTTTTCATTAAGCATTTCCATATTCCTAAAACTGTTACTAACTTGATCTATCTGCTCTCTAAAAGTTTCCATAGAAACTATTTCCTGATTGTTGTGATGCGACTCGTCATTATTTGCAACACATATTGGTGTTGACCAAGAATACAGAACAGGCCTACTTTAATTGGAATAACGACGGAGAACGCAGCTCAAGAACATGGTAACGTAATTAGACAACGAGAAAACGTATATATCAGTCCTGCGGAAACGGAAACAGTTCCGGTTCGAAGACAGACTCGAGCAAATAACATTCACAATCCCAATAGTACATCAAAGTTTGGACCTAAGAACTCAAATAAGAAGCAAAAGATTTTCAGTACAACTCCTACTGGTAAGAAAAAAATTAATATAGAGGAAGATACTTCTTCTGGGGAAAACATTCAAGAATACGACATAATTCATAAAGTTCATAAGCATATAATCAGACATGAAGAGATACCATTCAAAGAACCAGTACTAAGTCATGAAGCCGAATCTGTGTCAAGACAGGAATCATCAGAATCACCTCATCATATCATAGCTGAATTACTTAGTTTATTTTCACTAATAATTGACAAAATTTTTGATAATCCTGTGCTACCAAATAGCCAACAAATAACAGAACAGTGTCAACAAATTATGCAAACAATAACTGACCACATCATTATGTAAAAGCAAAAGTGCATAGATTCGAACGGTAAAATGACAGGTGCTTTGATCCATGGACTGTTTGTCCCGGTTACGACAAACTGAACTGAACTGAACTGACAGTTTACATTGTGTTTCATTTTTCCTATTTCTGGAACGACAACAGCGTGCCCAGTGCCATTTTTTTCCGGACGTAAAACGTGTACTGTTCCAAGCTGGACATTTACGCTGGAATCTATGCTGTAAACCACAACGTGTACACCTATATAAACAGTTATTTTGTTTGTCATATTCTTTATTATGTTCAAATAATGATTATTAGCTTGTTTTGCAAATAGCTTCTGCCCATTATTACTATCGTAATGATCTTCTTGTTTATTATGCACTCTACTCATCGCTACTGTCGTTAAAATAGCTAATGTAAGTCTTAAATTAGGAATAGCTAATGAATTCAATTGATAATCTATATTATCGAGTCATAATATGAACTGTTCAAGCACTATTTTATCGATAGATTTGTCACATTCGCAAAAGAACGCTTAAGTTTTAAGTTCTGACACGTATTCAAATATTGACTGTTGTGAACTTGTAGCATCTGATCCATTGCTGCATGCTGTTGCCTGTTTTTGCCTTCTGGTGTTTGTTAGTTTATTGCTGTGATAAGATACCTAGTGCTTACCTTATAGTATTATCTCCAGATCTGCCTTATTTTGGTAATAAAATGTTTATAATTCATTTTATTGAGTGCTTTACACTTTAGTTATTGCCCATTAAAGCATCATTAATTGAAGATCGCTTTTGTTTGTACTGCGTTGAGATCCGCTGCTCGTTTGTCATTTGTTTTCCGGTTTGTGATGTTCAGATGATGACGTATTTTCTCGGTGTATCTAGCCGGGAATATGGCTGATGACGTAACGTCCTCGCTACCACTCCGTGAGGAATTCAGTACATACAAGTAGTAAATGTTTGCATCTTTCGCTAATTTAACATTTTAAGTGGATTATCACAGGTAACGTGAACTTTAATATAAAGACTATAAACCCTTGTAAAACTGAGTGGCCGATAATTGAAGAATTCAATTTCATTGGATAGCAACCCATTTTCTAATGTTGGCTTCAATATGGATTACTTCATGAATTAACTTTTCTGCGTCGAGATTAACTTTGTTTTGTGCCTTAACTCGTGAATTGGTGAATAATTATTGGCAGACTGGTGTCAGAGTGAAGAATATGAAGCTCTAAATTAGTAAGTCTTCCCAAATTTTAGGAACCTAATTAGCCGCTCCTTTACTTTTCATTAGATTTTATCGTTATATTCGGAATATAAATTTTGTCGCTCCCCAATGCAAATATTTGGCTCGACAAGATTTTTCCTGACTAATAGAATACGCTAAAAGTATAAAATATATTCAAAAAATGATATTATGAATGTACGATATTCTACATCTGAACTTATGTTGAAATGCTTGTTTCAACGATTGAGAATAGTTGGTTAAATATTAAGTAAACCACCATAACTATTTTATTGTTATTAATTATGGATGAAAACATAACTATTAATATATATTTTTGCATTTTTGCGTGCCAAATACAATTATTTCCTTTTGGGCAGGTGGTTTTCTCCATGCTTTATTTTTCGTACCACAAGTTAACGAGGCGCTTGACGATTCTTCTCGTATGCCTTCATGTTCTGGAGAGTAATAATTGTTCTAGTTGAGAAAAGTTCATTTGACTTGATTCTATGTCTCATACTCACAAGTTGTGAATACTTGAGTTTATAGTCTGGTTAGTATAAAGAGCACTAGTACTATTAAAATTTATCGTAGTTTAGAATATGATAAGCTCTGCAAAATTGCAAACTTGTCCCATAATTGCTGAAGTTTCCTTGTTTAGGTCGTGCTCCTCGAGGGAGTTCAGTCATTGCGTATTGATGCCAATCCATCCACCTGTTAGGTTAGTTCTTTGCTTACTAAGTATGCCTTCTAGTAGCGTTGATAGTATGTCCACCCTTGTCTTGTCACCTAGCGATGCCGCCATGTTTGGCTTGTCCATTCAGCCCATGTCCACCCTTGTCCTGCCACTTAGCTTTGCCACCAGGTTAGGTTTGGTAACTAAATTCTTTCATACCCCTGGCATAGCGCTGAATACATTTTGTTTGGTTGCTTTTAAGTTACATTTATGTCCTTGTTTCATATACTGGGTTAGTTTTGTTAAGGTTCTATAAGGTCTTAGAGTCATATGTTTGTATGACAATGGACATTTCCGTTTTCACCGTCCTTATATATTTTACAACTTGTTTGTGTACATCAGATTAAATAATATATAATAATTTTGAAATTTCAGCGCTACGGTTTTCCGTTACATAGAAATATTGCATGAAATACTGACAATTCAATCTCCTACGTCATACAACGAAAATCATCTTCTGATTGGTTTAACGTAATCAATTCGTACTATTTCCGTAGCTATATGCTTCTCCCTATGTTACGTTCCTTAATCAGAAGTTTGAAGACGAAAAAAAGAAAGAAAGACAAACAACATTCACATAATCACTTAACGAAATAATTAATGTAGAAATCTGCAGAACACACTTCAATAAGTTAAAACACCAAAACGTGTTTTTAATAACAGAAATTGCTCGAAACAATGACAGGGGTCAGTCTTAACTTCCAGTGCTCTTCTTATCGCTAGTTTGTGTTAATTTTGATGTCTTGAAAGTTGTGCGCAATTGGTTAGCGCACGCAACTTTTAACTATTTATACTTTCACCTAAGGCTGTTCGAATCCTATCAAAGGCCGTGTTTTATTTTACTTCACGAAACTCAAGAGTAACTTCAATGTAATAGTTTCAATTTACAATGTTGTTTCTTACATGCTTTTATTATTATTTTTTAATGACATATTGAAACATTTCAATATATTCACGGGCTACAAGTAGTACGTTAAATTGTTAACAAATGGCAGTAACGAGCACTATTAATTCATATGATTTTAAGTTATGGAACAGTGCTTCACTAGCATTCATTAAAAAATATACGATTGTCGGATTAAAAGCTCACATTTTTTTTACAGAAAAATAGGTACAGTACTTCTTTTTAAATACAAGAGTTCTAAAGAGGATTACTAGAAGATATTTTATGATTTAATCATGAAAAAGAGCTGCTATAAATTAGTGTTGAAGCTACCAAAATATATCAATATCTTAACGAAGTATTAAAAGTAAAATCAATTTTAAATGATTAAAACGAACTAAATGGCGTGTTAGGGCATACAGAAACGCTATTCACCACTTTTACTATTTCTTTCGATCCATTTTTGCTATCTCCTGTTAACAATACTAACAAATCAAATATCATCTGTATGTTAATGACAAGCAGTCGGGAAATTGATTACGTCACAACATGGCGGCGCCCGATTAAGCGCAAGACTTAGACTATTTCGAAGCAAGGTTTTATTGTTCTTCATAAATGCATCACAGAATGAAAAAAAAAATGTTTTCGGTAGTCTACTTTAACCGAATAATTTTTTTGCAATAAAAATACTACCGGAAATGTCAATTGTATTGATCTATTAGGGTTAGTGATGATTTATTTCAAATTTCTTGTTGTGAAGGGTGAATATTTTCTTGCATATGCTCAATAATTATTTTATGTGGAGTGAAGATAGTATGTACATCAGACACAAGTTAAAGCTGATCAGTTTTGCTGTATTTGTAACTATTAATTTGTGGTGTTAAGTTGCATTTATTAGTTTCAACCAAATATTTTTTTCAAATCAAATACAATTCGGTTTGAAACTAAGCTTCAAATTGCTATGTCGAAAGAAAACCTATCATAACTTCATGGTAGCTGTAAAAGTAAATACGTAATTTGTTAGTTTGTCCAAATTTTGAAATCTGTAATTTTTGAAATTTTTTAATTGAAACAGTTTGGAATCTTTAAATTGAAATTGTGGAAACACAATGCGTGAACGTTTTGCTCTAGGTAGAATTCTGTGGGAATCCTCAGGGTTTCACTGTCCGAAGGCAAGCGAAAAAACTTTGCTGTACTTCGAAGAATATTTTCCTTCTAGTTTGCAATACTGCGTTATCAACCTTCTTACCTACAATTTCGTTCAAATATTGTGTCATTTTGTGTCTCCAATCACCCAACAAAATTATTAAATTTAATCATTTGGCCCAATGCGTATCAATAATACTCTTTGCTCATTCAACAACATAACGTGAGTAATATTTTTTAATATACTGTCTTCTGTGATCATTCAGTCAAAAATATAGTTTCCCTCGATCGCCATTAATATTTCTTTAAATAAAGAAATATTTAGGTTAGATTGGTATCTATATGCAGGGGTGGAATGGAGGGTATACGCGGGTACACGCCGTGTACCCACCTAATAGTATAAATCACAGCGTGTACCCACCTCAGTGCATAAATATAAAGGAACGTGTTCCCAAATCCGGATTTTTATTGAGCAGCGTGTACCCCCCAAAAATCTTACCATTCCAGCCCTGTCTATATGTATCTATGATATCTAACTATGATGGTACTTATACTAACATGACTGAATCTAACGCAACGCCACTTAAATTCATAATTGCTGATTAAAATAATTCCTCATCATTATTTTACTTGCAATATCTTATCATTCGTCTGGTGCCAAGTATTCAATTCATAAGCAACAACACTTAACATTCCAATACTAAAGCATACTTAATCACAGTACAACATCCAAATAACTTGCCAATAGACCTTACAAATTCTCAAGTTTGTTGAACATTGTTTTTCATCAACAAAATATTCCAAACTACCATAAACCAAGATCCATAGGCGATTACTAGCTTTGCTATTTAGTACAACTTCCCAAATAGTTCGAAGTATGATTATTTTCTGAACGTTTCTTAAAACTTAATATACATGACTTAATTCGTAACATCCATTGTGATTGTCATTGATTTTAATTATCGCGGGTTCGATTCTTATTGATCGTTGCGATATTGTTATCGTTTTGTAATTTTGGTTATATATAATGTTGTTGATATGTTAAACAGTTTAATCGTCGATCATCTATACAATTGATATATTTGATTTTTTTTTATTTATAAGTTGTCATAATAACAGTCCTCCGTATGCATACACACGCATAATCACACCATTTACAAGTCACTTTTTGTAGTAGATTTCACTTCCAATTTTAGATTTGATTGAAAATCCAGTTTGATGAGGCGTAGCTAATTATGATAACTTTCTTCTGTACCAGTCCGAAATACTTTGAATATTTGATATTTTTCACTAGAAATTTTAGCGGCGTTCGTTCGTTAAGTCGCCATCCTACTCAATCCTCGTAACATCAAAATTCAAGTCTATCATGTTGGAAAACAAAGAACGAACAAAATCTATCTGTTTCTTTCCATCACAAACAATGCTCGATCTGGATTTTAGGCTAAAATGGACTTCTCATTGGTATATTTTAAACTTTTCAGTTGATATAGACAAATATACACATTACAATACTATTGTATGTACTGTTTCTATATTATCTTACATTCCTGTGTATGTGGTTATGTTATATACAATCACGACTTGTCATCTTTCTTTAGATTCTTTGATCTGCAATGTACTTTTTTTATATATAGATTTCGATTTTCTTGATTATTGAAGGATATCAACAGATGCAGCAAAATCCTAAGTACCTATGCTTTACAGTACCTAGTGTAGCAATCCGATGACAATTGTTGCTACCTTTCTCGATATCATCTGTTAACCAATCTATGCAGTACGCCATAGTTAGCAGATCGTAACATAATTTATAACCACAACCATCTGACAATTTCTAAACAAATATAAGTACTGCAAAAGATTTGTACAAGATTACAAGTATTGCGTTTCTTATGCCGACGCTTTTGATAACTTCTGTCCACTCTAAATGGACGTAGATTTGAACAAGTGGTCTTTTAGAAGTTATGTTGCATTTAAAGACAGTTCTGGTTTCCCAGCGAAGAGTAGAAATGTTCGCGGGATAAGAGCGGAATCAGGGTGCTCTTTGTAGTACCATCTTTTCTTAACCAACTGACCTATGGCACGAAACATCAATGCCAAATATGACCAGGGTTTTGTGGATGTGCGACAGTGCCAGAGGTGATTACAGAGGTTTCGGTGTGGGGACACGAGCCGCACCGTTAAGCCACGAGAAGGGAGACCTATACAGCTGGACAACGATGCACTACGTGCAGCGGTGGAGACAAATCCAATGCAGATAGTTGAAGATCTGGCCAGCAAACTCCATGTCACCCATTCTGCTGCTCATCGTCATCTACAGGACCTTAGGTACTTGCCGAAACTCGGAATAGATACGGTACCCCATGCGCTAACGCCTCAACAGAAGCAGCAGCACATTGACATCTGCAGTTCTCTGCTCAGCCGTCACAGACGTGAGCCACTTCTGGACAGAATTGTGACAGGAGATAGAAAGTGGGTCCTCTACCATAACATTACACGCAAACGCCAGTGGGTACCTAAAGGGGGACGCAACAACTCTGTGCTGAAACAGGATATCCACCCCTGCAAAGTGATGTTGAGTGTTTGGTGAGATATTCGTGGGATAATCCATTTTGAGCTCTTGCGACGTAACCATACAATCAATGCAGATGTCTAATGCCAGCAGCTTGAATGCCTACGGACTGAATTGTTCGAGAAACGCCCTTCTCTGGTTAATCGCAAGGGTGATAACGCGTGCCTACAGGCGGCAAGAAAGACCTGTGCTAAGATCGAGAAATGTGTCTAAAAAAACCCTTCCACCCGGTGTTTTCACCAGATTTTGCGGCAACAGACTACTGCCTTTATCGCAGTCTGCAAAGCCACCTGTCAGAGGAAACACTGCAAAATGAGGATGACGTGCAACGAACACTGACCTAGTTCTTTGCCTTCAAAACCAGTGACTTCTTTCAACGAGTGATTCAACAACTGGTTGACAGGTGTCAGAGTGTTGTGGAGTCCGATGGAGACTATTTTCCTGACTAACTGTAGTGTTCCAGGTAAGTTATCGTTCTTTTCCTCACGGTACGAAAATACGACATTACTTATCGGATAAGCTGTTAAGTTTGATTTTATGAAACACATAGTGAACAAAGTGTTTGAGTGAGGTGTATAGCTAATAATCTTGAAGCAAGAACTGTACAAGGAAGGTAGAAAGTCTACATTTAGAAAATCATGATCAACTCCTACAATCCCTTGCATAAATTTTGTGCAGAAAACTAAAACTATTTTGTACAGGAAACACTAATACCGATATTAAGAATAAGGAAATATTAAGCTTGTTTATGCTCATTAATATCATAATAATCGTTATTTCCTATATAATAATAATAGACTTTCTGGATTACCGGATTATGGTGCGATAGAGTATCATCTCCACTTCTTGTACTTGATGAGTGTAAGCATAATTGTGTATCTGAAGCGGAAACTGAAACGCCATCTCCAAAAGTGTTTTATTACTGACGCTTATCCACTGGCAATTAAATTTTGTAGTA
>JAGDQP010058713.1:1485-12506 GCA_022664845.1 Lepisma saccharinum
TAAAATTTCAATGTAGTAATTAAGCTAATAATGTGTTATTTACAACTGCTTCTGCAAGATCACAGAGCGTAATTATCGCCACGTAATAGTATTGTGCGTCATCTGCAATGCCGTGGTGTCGCGTCGTCCCCCATCGTGAATTCACGATGCCTATTGGAAAACGTCGAATTAGAAAGTAGTGGACTCTGGTCTGTGATATGGAGTAGTTAAGCTGAACTCATGACACCCCTCTTTCAACGAGTGCCACGTCGGAGATCAGGGTCGTGCATGGGTTATCAGTTTTAGCTGTTTCACATTAATGTGCTCAACGGGTGATTTAAGCTCTCCAAAATTTCAGGGTTGACACCCTTTGGCGAAGAATTTTTCGGGTTCCGGGAGTGGCGAGGGTGTCTTCGAAGTCCAGTCCCAGCATTCACCTAGTAGGACTGAGGAAACCTCAGTTACATGGACATCATAATGGATTTGAATCTGCGTTCATCATTTCTACGTTGATCCCAGTTGCCCCTAGACTATGGAAACTAAAAACGTATACAACGAACGGTTGTATGTAAGTTGGTAGAGCGCTCGCTAGCTGAGCAATCGGAAGGTCCTGGCAACAATCTAAGCAGCCGCACATCCTGAGTTTTTTTAGGGGTTTCCCCTCAGTCACACCAGGCAAATGCCGGGGTAGTACCTATAAACTAGGCCCTGGTCGATTTATCTTCCAATATCCTTTCCTCCACCCTATCCCGGCCTGAGATGCCTAAAGGACATAAATTAAATTCTATCCAAACTAGGAATGTGTAAATAGATGTGACGCAGAATTCCATATTTTATCAGGAAAGGGGGAAAGAGGGAAAGTAAGTTTACTTGAATCGACATATTTATTCTACTAACTGTTGTAATAAAAAAAACTACATAATTTTGAGTTTGTTTTGACTTTGTTAAGGCGGCAACACTGTCCACTGCATGCAAATTACGGCTGAACCTCGTAAAGGGGTTATTAGAGGTGGAGGTGGTGTAAGAACAGGGGTATCTGTATATGTATGTGTGTGTGCGTGTGAATTCTTGCTTCTGCGTCTCTGTCTCGCTACCCCTTCCACCCCTAACCCCCTCCGCCCAACCATCTCCTGCAATTCTCTATATTCTTCATCACCATCGACTCGACGGTCTCTGAGATAAAGGGTGGGTAATTAAGCTTCATCAAGAAGGCGTCCATTTCCTTCAATTCTACCGACTGGGTGAGAGACGTTGACGGCATCAGAGAATCTCCATCAACCTACGTAGAGCGAAAGATACAGAGAGAGAGAGAGACCTTCTCTGGGTACTCCTCTGTCCATCCCCCCTCCCACTTCTTCTCTCCGAGTTATCAGGAACAGTGACAGAAGCAAAGAAGAATGAAGGAAGGGGGTAGGTAGTAAAAGACCTTCAGCTTGAAGGGGTAAAAAAAAACTGAGGACTGGGAGTGAGATGTGCTATTCTAATAGATGATGCTTTTATATTTGATAATCGAGGGTGGAGAGAGAAAAAAAAAATTCGTGGACCAGATTTTGTTCATTATGAGATAACGGGAATTGGTATAAATCCAAAAGACAAGTGTGCCGAGAGAAAGAAAGAGATGGGGAGAGAGGAGAAAAAAGACATAACACTCTCATACAAGAGATAACAATAAAGGGACAACTTCCTATGAATAAAGTAAGCGCTAGTGTTCTCTTAATTTCGTTTCAGAACAGCCTTGTTATATGATCGTTAGATCTTAAAGAATAATTGTATGAATTAGTATATATGGATCCTTTTTATTTATGTATTTTTATTATTTCTGCCTCTTCAGGGTGAATATTATTTAATTTCTGACAATTTTCTTTTTTTATATATTTATATTTAAATTGTTGTACTGCAGTTTTATTATCCAGTTAATAATGTGTTTATTCTGACACACACACATTCTCAGATACACACTGATAAGAGGCAGTACAGTAGTCTTTGGCAACGGCGGGCAGTAAAAAAAAATGTTCAATTTTTTACATAGTTCGAGGAATATCGTTACTCCATCCCCTTCCTTGATAAAAAGAAAAAAGACCGAAACTGGAGACTTCAGCATAATAGATGACATTGTAAAGCTGAAGGCTTAGCGATATATTTTTTTTCTTACTAATAAATGTTATAATCGAAACTTTCATCAGCTATGGGAATAATTGTAATACGCTTCATTTGTAGTTCGCATTCCGGAAGTCCTTGGTTCGATCCCAGCGACCGGTCACCCTAAAGTTGTGCCAGGATTTTTCCTCAGTCACATCAGGCTAATGCTGAGATGGTGCATTCAACGTAGGCCTTTTTGAAAGAACTATATGAAACAGCATTATATTCTAGACATGTGTGTAATTTGCATGTGAAATTGAACGCTTTTTTGCCACTCGTCGTGGTTAAGTGATGTTGCCTCTTTAAATATATTTATCTCCTTTGTTTGTTGTACAGTTTAAGATATCTAAGGATTTACTCCACAGTGAACTAGATAGCCTGATTGGCTAGTGATTTTGGTATCCTGAGTTCGAAACCTGTTGAAGAAAAAAATATAAGGAAAATATCTATACGTAGACAATGAGGAATTCTCTAGACACCCTAGAAAAAAATCTAGACACACTGTAAAAATTAATAAACTTACTTTACACTTTCTGCACACGTCTTTTAAGAAATTTTTAGTTGTGTGCAATAGGAAGTGTAAGTAATGTGTACAGTTGGAAGCGTAAATAATGTGTACAAAATGCATGAGTAGTTTGTCTTTCTAGAGGTGTTTGATACACTTTTAGTGCACTTTTTTTTTAAATAGGCACTTTTTAACATTCCTTGTCCACAATAATATTATCATTCTTACCTCTCTCACATTTTTACATAAAAAAATATCCGATGGAAAAATTTTCAGAGTTCAAAAATTTGCTTACATTGGCAACACTGAGCGAATATTACGTGATAAGTACAATTTGTGAATTGTTTTCTATCAAATCTATATTTTTTCATGATTGTTCTATATAGCCATATAGTGCAAGTTTTGCAACTTATCGGCAGTTTTTAATAAATATTAGTGTACAATGACGATTTAAAAATGTATTTGTACACTCAGACACACAGAAAATAGTTTATGAAAAACTTTTTAGTCCGAAAGTTGAACAATCTGGTAACACTGAGCGATCCTGACTGAGATGGTGCGTGCATATTGACTGAAATTTTCTAGTATTTCCTTAAGTTTCACCAGACGAATGTTGGGATGGAACCTAATTTAAGTCCCAGATCTTACTCATCTTTCCTCCGGAAGAGTGCTCACAGAGGGACGTCATCTCACAGATGTGACAGGCTTTGGCCACAGTTGGCTTTCTATAGATAATAGAAATTAACTTGTCTGACTTAAAAAAATTATGTTCTTTATAAATACCATGTATTGTAACATGAAATAGATAAACGGGTACGAAATTTTGTTTCCAAGGTGGTTACAAAATGTTAAAAACTAATTATCTCAAAATTGCTTACTTTCAAAGCTCCCTGCCCTGTATATACACAAAATATGTATGTGATATGTATTCTGACAGCTATATTTTTAATACAGTTAATTACTTACACAATAAAAAAAACTCTTACTTAAAATTCAGTTAAAAAGTTCTTACCTATGCACGGAGGAACAATTTTCTTAGAAATGAGCTTTCTACATTCTCTTTTAATTTAAAATGGGAGCATGCCGGTTTAAAAATAACATCACTAATCTTATTTCCTAACAGGCCTGTTCTCATTTTCAATAAATAAGAATAATAATTCTGATATCTCATTTCTAAGACAATTGTTTCTCGTTGCAGAGATAAGAACTTCTTTCTCAGTTTTAAGAAACTTTTTTTTAACTGTGACGGAAATTGTCCACATACTCATTCAGAAGTCACTTGGTCTAGCCAGTAAATAATCACGTATTGAAAGAAAGAATCAATAAGACACATAATTTTTGCCTGGACTTTTCGAGATTCGACTTTTAAGATTCCGTTTCTGGTATCATGTTACTTCTTTCCTCTCCCTCTTTGACGAACATGAACACCACCGCGAACACACTTTATTTCTAGACGATACGTATACGTACATATATGTATTCTACAGCCTCTTCATGTCCATGTCATTAGGGTGCGGCAATGCCAGAACCAAGATGGATTGTCTGGTTTCTCTTGATGTCCTACAACCCAAACCAAGAACTGTGAGGTCTAGTGAATCATTCGGGACAGACTGTACATATCGTCACTGATTTCTGTATTTGATTCCAGCTCCGATATGATTCTGGAATCGAATCATAAATTTATTACGTATGGGGGAAAAACAAACAGTATAAAAAATTTAACTTCTTTTCTCGTGCTATAGACATTTGTGATGAGCCAATTTTTATATTATTTCTGGGATATTTCTTCAGTCACCTTTTCACACAGCTAGAGCGTATTCAGTAGCGCTTTTTAGTTTGAATTTAACTTCAATTTGTGTTCATGTCTTTTAGGCATCTTTAGCTCAGGTTGGGATAGTTGAAGGGAGACGATTTGAGAAGTAAGTCGGCCAGAGCGTGGCTTGAAGGTACCGTCCCGGCATTAGCTTGCTGTGCCTGAGGAGAAAAAGATAGCTTGATAAACCTCAGTCAGGATGGTTAGTCGCTGGGATCGATCCCAGGGCCTTCCAACCAACTGAGTACGGTGGCTCAGTAAGCGGGTTTAGTGTTCTATGAAAGCAGAAAAAATGATGGAAACAGACGGAAATAGAACCAGGGTCAGTCATCTCGGTAATAGCCAGCGCTTTCACTGGCTTTCCAACTGAAAATCACCTAAATCTGTCACTTTTCTCGCGATATGTAGAGAAAAAGGAATTCCATGCGAAAGTGAGTAAACCTAAGTCTTAAACAGTACATATTGTGTACAGAATGTACCAAAATGTTTTTAAAAAGTACTCTTGAGAAACTGAGTGAGCTCGATATATGCGGGGATTGTTTCAAGAGATATATCGGTTCTAAATCCTCATGTATAAAACGGTTTGATGTTGGAAAAAAAATGCCACGTAAGTCCTCACGTAATTTAAGCTCATTGACGACCTAAGCCAAAGGTCCTTAAATAAATTTAAATTCAAATTTAAGCTCGTTGCTTGAGCGTAGAGAAGGAACAAAGTTACAAACAAAGAAATACGTCGTCATAGATACAAATATTTCTTCCTGTCAGGCCAGCGACGTTTCGTACACCCTCAGATCAACAGTTATCGCAGTACTTTGAACAGGGCAACTGCATGCTATTGGCAATGCATTCGATCGAATTCTGAAAAAAAAAAGGTATAAAAAATAAGTAATGATTTGTGCTTTTTAAAAAGAGGCACAAATTGATTGCTTGTCTAGACTAAGTCCCTTGTTTGCGAGCGCGATTTGCGCTATTGTAAAAACGGTGATTTTTTTTTTTCCCCAAAAAAAGATAGAGTAAACGGACATAGCTAAGTGTCAGATTTATTAGTTGGCAGGTTAAAAAAAAAACGTAAAGACAAACTATAAAAAAATAAAAAAGAAAAAAAAAATACTGTGTACAGGTTTCTCGTGAGAAGGGCTCTTGTCTCTTTGTAATGGCACAAAACGTTAACTCAACCATGACGGACAGAGGTAGTCGGGCATCCTACCACCGCACCTGTCAATCAACCGGATTCCATCACGTGAAACAGTGCTTTTTTTATCTATTGAAGGAGAAAGAGAGAGAAAAAGAGATAAAGAAATAAAAGAAACGGAAAGGAATAGCAAAGATAATTTGACTGAAAACGACAGAAGGGAGACAAAAGTTAACTCACTCGCGCTATCCATGATTCTTCTTTTATTCCGTTTTTGATTCCTTTTCAGCTTTATATGTGTCTGTTTTTCTCTCCCTCCCTCTTGTCCCCTTCGCTATGCGTTCTTTGTAGCATCTCTCTTGTCTAGCAGTGTTGACAACTATGAAATTAAAAAAAAAACTCATAACTTGCATTTCTTTTAGTTGCATTCGGATTTAGATAAATGGTGCTTCAAAATTCCCAATATAGCCTATAGAAAATATGGTGTCACGTATATGATTGGATCAGGACTTTTTATAGCTAGTGGATTGGTCACAAGGGGTTCCTGGAATGGCCTCGGAAGTCTACAGATCTAATTTCGTTTTAACTGAGCGTGGCGCAACTCAAGAGAGATTAGTTCGATAGCCTACACTACTCTGATCCGGAACCCATCGAGAATTCATCTAGCGTGGGCAGCTTTTTCTAGTATAAAGAGCGAAGTGTGTTTCCGAGGTTACTACTGCTACAACTGAGCAGTGACTTCTTGAAACGTGTACTCTCTGGCTGTTAAATTGAGTTGAATTTATCGAGTGGGGAAGTCACACATTACCGTGGTATGACTGAGGAGAGAAACTGATTAAAACCTGTTCGAATGGCTGGCCACTGGTCTCGAACTGACGTCGTTCCGAATGCGAAACCAACTTCACAAAGTCACAGCCTAAGTTACTCTACCACCTAAGTCACAGACGCTCAGTTCTGGGAAAGTATTTCCGGGAAGTTATTACGTGAGCCTGACCGCGGAATAACCAAAGGGATATGCCGACTACAATTATATGAAACTCTCTGTATTACCTATAAGAACTCTCACTGCCATCTCACGCATTGGGCCACCTTGTTTGGAATAAGGTATAGTAACATAGTCGAGGAAGACTATTGACTTGAAAAAAGTCGAATCCAACCACAAGTTGAAACGTATGCCTTACCCTTCTTGTGACTCTGTGCATGGGGTAAGGAAGGGGTATGGATCATACATAATCGTAATTCAGTGTATGTTTCCAGCATTCGACTACTAAGACTGCAGGAGAATCTGAGTCTAAAGTTGTCGACAGTCTCGATTTCTTATGGGTCTTCTGACGACAGAGGTCTGCAGATAGCAGAGAAAGTTTCAGGTATATTTATTCAAATCCACAATGCTTCCATAATGTCTCATAATGGTGTATTTGGATCCAATAATATTATTTCTGCCGTATATATTTTTAGAATATTATAAATATATTGTAACTGGAAATTTCTGAAATATTTCTAGACATAGTTTTTCAAATGGTAGTCCGCGAAAGCTCACCAAGAGAACATTGGTGGGTTTCATTACCCGCATTGTCCATTTAGTGGTCAGTGATTCCGGAAAGTTCGAGGAAAACTACTCTAGAATATTCTGAAAGGACAAACAATCCCTAGATATATTCGTAGCATATGCACTCATCGCTAACATTCAGGTCTTCGCTAATGTTTATTACATATCAAAACTATATTTAGATATTTCCACGAGAATATTTGTAGCATATTCCTAGAATGTACATTTGCTGGATGCGAAAAACAGGTTGCCGCGCTAAGCCGTTACATTCTCTGTGACAAATCATTTCACGTCACACTTTCGATCCACTTCATGCAAACCGGAAGTGTCATAAAAGTAAATAAACTTCCGGATTTTAAGTATGAAATAAAAACTACCAGAAGATGATTCAACTAATGAAATTAACCTTTATACAGGTAGGGTATTGAGACTACAGGCCGCATCGTCAACAGAATTACGTCCCTCAACAAGCATTCTTCTGGGAAGATAGCGATCATGGGCTCTGTTGGAAGTACCATACCAACAGTCGCTTAGCAGAACTAAAAGAACTGCCGACCATTGCTTTTCGGACTCCCTTGGACTACGAGAGCTGGTTATCAATCAACCTTGATATTCAAGTCAGACTTTGAGTGGCTAATAGAGTATAATATAAATATCATACATTAGAAGACTGTCGTTTAAAATAGTCATTGCACACATTATATGTCATAACTCAAAACCGTTATTATGTGCGACTGAACAAATAAGTATATTTATTAACCTCTACAATTATGGATAGGCACTGAGGGAAGCAAGCTGGTTCGAGTTCTGCTGCTTTCCATACTGAGATTTTCCCAGATTTCCTCGTACGTGGGGTCCTCAGCTCCATCCTAGCTCATTCCATGTAGGGGCTGTGGTGCGCAAACACCATGTGTGTGGGTTTTCCCATTTCGTCCCATTATCTTCATTCCACCAATTCTCTGATTATCAGACAATCACCCTGAGCCAAAGTTCTGTAAGGGTCTTAAAATAAAAATTACTAAGTTTCATTCAGCTTCTCTTGACGAATGTCGGTATAGTAACTAAGTAAAAAGCTCTAGCTGCTGTATTTCCCTTTCCTATCCCTGAAAGAACGCTCGCCAAGGAACATCTTCCCTCTGACATGTGTCCAACTTAGACCATAGCTGCTGTGTTTATATACCCTATAAATGTAAAAGAGATTTTTTTTTAAAATACGTAAATCAAATAGAACCTAGAGATATAAAACATGAGTTGGCAACCAAAAATGTTAACCTGCTGGCTAAAAAAAATCTTAAAAAAGGAACACAAAGTGAGAGGGAGAAGGGGAAAAGGTTCTTCCACGAAATTTGATCGACTGGAGCCTACGATAATCTGACTCCAGACGTGACACGTGTCTTTGTGACAAAAGATGGCGAGAGAGAGAGAGAGAGAGAGAGGGCAAAAAAGAAGAGAGAAGAACAAGAAGAGAGAAAAGGGCACTAGCGAAAAACGCAATGGAGAAATAGTGTGAGAGAGAGGGTAAAAGTGAGAATCCTTTCCCACTAACCAAAAACCCTGAAAGAAAGAAATAAAGCGAGAGAAAGTGTTTAGATGAGAAGAACACTAAAAGATATTCAACGCTCTCTCTCTCTCTTACCCCTTTGGATCCATTTTTGCCTTCATACTGTATTCGTAGGTGACGAGATAAATCTACCTAGACATTTCTGTGAAGGGTTAACTCCATTTTTAGACAAGTTCTCTTTTTCTCTCTCTTTTCCACCTGCCCTGTCCCTTCTCAAATGTCAGTTATCTGGACAAATTCTGGAAAGAAAACAAGACCGAAAAAAGTGCCGTGTCACTACCTTGAAAGATATTTTTTTTTCAATAGTGAAAGAAATTGCTCTCTTTATCAACAAAAGCTATTTGAAATTGTTGTCCATCTTGATTACGACACGTAGGCCTATATTATTTACTATTTCACGATTTTTTTTCAAGTTTACACACAAAACGTTGGCAATTTATTTGCTAAGCCCCAGTATGTTTAATTTTATGTACGTTTTGTAAAATTACTTAACAAAATTGTAGAATGCGTTCACCATAATACGATGATGATATATAGCATAGATATGCGCGTACTTACGCAAGAAACGCTAGCTGGTGTTCCGAAAATGTATAGGCTTCCAACCAAATAAGTTTTAAAATTAACATAAAATCGAATAAAATTTTTCCTAATAAGCCTATACTTTTAATTACGTAATTTTAAACATCACTCTTTGGAGGTTTCCTAATTTTACGGGATCCCCGAAGAATCTGTTGAGCACCGTTCATGGAACAAGGATTAGGTTTGACTGTGTCTGTGCACGGGTCTTCCTAGTATTGATTTGTAAAGACGTTATTTTCCGTACGTTTACAAGATTCTGTCGAAAAAAAAAAAAGTTTTTGTACACTAAATGTTGGTATTATTATGCATGTAATGTAACAGAAGTACATCAAATGGGTTCATGTCTTTGCATTCTAAAGAATACATTTTTTTAGTTTGTCACACTATCTATAAACTCCTTTATCAATATTATTTTTATTTAGAGTAGAGATAACCGACCTTTACGGGTTCGCGGGCCACATCAGAGCAAATGCTGAAAGATGGAGAGACCACACAGTTCGAAAAGAGGCATAAAACTAGGTATGGTCTTTAAATGTCTCCATTCCAGTTCACACAAGTATTTTTATCAATTGCTTGAAATTCATAAAAATGTTCACATCAAGTACAAAATGATGCAATAATGAAACATGTGACGCTGTAAATATTGAAACAAGAATCCAGCAGCTAATTAAAAAAAAAAAATGTATCGTAAATTATAGAAATTGAACAGAAAACAATGAAAATCACCTGACTGCATGCTTATTAGGGGAATATTTTCATAGGATCTTGCTCCATTTGTTACCTGTTCTTTGCAATGTAGAAAGCAGGGACAAAAGTTCAACGAGAGCTTTTTGTATTTCATGTTTTTCTATGAGAATTAGGAAAATGTAATCCTCAGCGGAATCTGAGATGCTTACAAAGAAAATTAAATTACTTATAGAAGCCCAAAACAGTTAAAATGTTTGTAGGTACTGTCTAGTTCTATTATTCCAGTTTCAAGCATTATTAGGCCGCTGAAAAAATGTTGATTTTTTTTTTTACTATGTTAATACATTTTTTAAGTATTGATGTGAAAATTATTTATTCCTTATGAAGGAGTACAAAGAGAATTGAACACAACAAGTGGAACATTTGATGATTTTATTTAACTCTGTGATATGTTAGGTATTGATTCTTCGTACGCAAGCTGCTCGGAATGGGACGGAATGTTTTAAAATTATGTAGGATATGATAGTACACTGTCTAATGCAATCATAATTTCAACTCAATTTGAATTTATTTATGTTCTTTAGGCAAGTTTGCCTCAGGTTTGTTTCAAGTTCATTGCTATTTAAAAAAAAAATAACATCTAATTCTGTTTCTTTAATTTGTATTAAAATATGAGAAGAAATTGATCAATACGCGGATTTCTTGTACAGGAAGTGATATGAATGTCAGATACAGTATATTAAATTTGTATACAATTTTCGGCGGTCCGCCATGTAGATATTTCAGGCCCGTCGCGTAATTCTAGAGCATCAGATTTTCAGATTAAGCTCTTCGCCTACCTTGAACTAGGGGTTTCCTTGGTTTTTCTCTGTCACACCAACCAAAATGCTGAGATGGTACTTCAATAAGGCCAGGGCCTTATTGAACTATTTCTTTCTAAGTCGACCCCCAACTTCAATTTTCTTTGGTGCTGTTGTTAAAATACCGAAGGTGAAATGGCGTTTGAACCGTATATTGAAGTTTGTTAAATAAATAAGTCAATTATCTATGGGTCTATATTAATGGTTATTTTTTTTT
>JAGDQP010058714.1:0-12506 GCA_022664845.1 Lepisma saccharinum
GTTGGAGTAGTTCCTTTGTGTTGTCTAGTAGATTTGAATGTTTGAAGATGTATTTCAAATTCTTGATTTTAATGAAAACACAGCAGGCACTCTCATCATTAAAACAAGAATTTGAAATACATTTTTGAGTAACTGTGATATTGGGATCAGGTAGGAGGTTCAATTCAGGGACAATTTTTGTGCTCGTGTATGTTTTTTTGGCGACGATTGTTTCTCGGTGTGAAGTTCAATTTGAATTTGAATTTATTTAAGAACTTGAGGCAACTTTTTTCTCAAGCCGAAATTGTAATGATTTCTCACACGAATTGATCTAGCTCAGCAAGCTAACGGACCAAATATCAATGTTTCTCTGCTACTCATCTCGGAAAGGATCCGTTTGTGTAAAGTGCTGACCTGCGTTGAGAAGGCCCTATTACGATACTGCACAGCATTGTCATCAATTATTCGCACCACATTACCTCCCTCCGAAATAACCAAAATTCCCAGTGCATCAACAGTGCATTATGTTCTGTGGACGTTTCGGGGTATCGCACATCGCAAACTCCTATCAGCTACACAGCCAATCAAAGCAAATTTTTACTCGTAGCAATTGGAACGTGTGCAAGAAAAATTAGAAACCGTGGAGGGATTGTGAATTGCAGAGGCGTCATTCTGATACAGAACATGTACATAACCACATATGCCCAAAGTTACCCGTGCAACATTATTCGACTTGATTGGGAAAAACTAATATAGCCCCATATTTGTTTGACATTGTAACTTCAGATTACCATTTGTTCCATTCGTTGGACAACAATCTGAGAGGACGACATTTTTGAACCCTCGACAACGTAATACATGTACTAGACGATTTACTTGGTTCATGTTATCTTGAATTCTACCGCATAGTGTAGGCGCCTGCTATGGATCCGTGTGCACTGAAAGCTCCCCTCTGTTTCACTTCAGATACATGTTTGGGGTGCTCCATTTCTTAAAAAATGGTCACATGACTTCGATGTGGTCTGTAAGGCAGCCATCTTGTATTCCAACATGGGGGCCACGAGACTACATCCATTTATTTTATACGGTAATATCTCATCACAGAACTAAGATACAAACTTAGTTATGGTTCCAAATTGAAGATAATGCATGTTTCAAGTGATTTGAGTTAATACAGTTCCTTTACGTTGCCGACATTTTTAAATGTGACTACTATTATAGTAAAAATTAGCTTTCCTAGTCTTATTATATTTGTTTCATAGCGGATTACTACGAAACCACCAGAGATACGGAAAATCACCTCCACGTAAACGTTATTGAGTACTCTCACTTTTCAAACGGTACCTATCTTATTTCTGTATTTAAAAAGCTGAGGGAGTTAGGCCATTTTGTTACGCAAGATGTTGGAAT
Source organism: Lepisma saccharinum (assembly GCA_022664845.1). Lineage (NCBI taxonomy): Eukaryota > Metazoa > Arthropoda > Insecta > Zygentoma > Lepismatidae > Lepisma > Lepisma saccharinum. The sequence continues at coordinate 1,390 of JAGDQP010058714.1, forward strand.
TTGAGAACATAGACTGCGCTAAACAAAGTGGCATGCGCAAATATTCTTAGAACTAAAGACGGAAAAACATTTGGAAATCTAACTAGTGTTGTTATTCGTTATTTTGGAGATCCTCCAACTCCTGGAGAAAATAGAATTAGGACAATGATCTACAATGACATCATCAACATGGTGGCTAAGTGTGAGCGTGCTGTGGTCCCCTTTCCACTCAAAGGTCCCCTCTGTTTGATTTCAGATTCATGTTTAGAGTGGTCCACTTATTTTTTAAAATATTGTCACAAGGCTTAGGTGTGGTAGGTAAGACCCCCATCTTGGATTCCAATATGGCCGCTTTGTCGTTCTGTATATTACGCATTTATGTCCACTTTGCTGCAAAATGACACTTCCAACGAAAAGTTTTCATCTGAACAATATTGAAGGAAATTAAGTTTACACAAATGCTTTCGAATTTCGAGATTGAAACAATATTTACGCTCTTCTGTGGGAGATTTGACATAGTCTGCAATTAAAACGATGAGTATATGAAGTTCCGAGTTAATGTGAGCAGCAAATAAATGTTTGAACAGTACAAGACGTATTTTACATAATGTGTCCAAAACACACAAAAATGCATCAGATATAAAAACGTGTCGAACGTAATTTGTGAGAATTTTGGCACGAAGAATCGCCTTCGCATTTACAGTACGTACAACAGATTAACTTCAGAACCGGGCATGGGCATACACTTTCTTTGAAGTTCGTTCTGCACGAGCATGAATTTGGAACGTATGGTGGCATTGTTTCGTCCTCGCTGATCTTGGGCATTAGAGTTGCTTCTTCTTTGTTGTATTCATACTGACAAGGATTTAAGTCTGGTGGATTATCGGTTGCGTGCAACCATTTGTAACAATGAATAGATGTGATTGGAGAAACTAGATCTCCGAACGTCGTTTGGAGACGCTTGTGATAGAACTGATATGAGTGCAACTTATCGAATCTAGACAACTCTAAACCAAGAGTTCGCACTACGAATGTTTCAGCTTTGTTTATCATGTCATCAGACAGCTCTGTTTTACAGAGCTTTCATGAAAGTATGATTCACAGTTTTCAACAGCTTTCAGTGCTGCATGTTTTGTCCCGACTTTGGAAGTCGTATCACAGTCACTTAATGTATGAATGGCAGGAAGAATGGAAATTACGAACGCAGGTATGGTATTCGTTAATGAGCAAAGTGGATCTGCCTTCACAGTCTTGGCTGATCCGCACAAACACGACAACTTTGGACTCCAAGGATGTTTCAACTCTTTTGAAAATTGTATAGCGCGTTTACAAATACATCCGTGTCTGGAGAGGAAACAATGATGTGAGTGGCAGATTTTGCTGTTGCTGAATGATGAATGTACACTAGAATCCGGCCATCCGCCTCTTCATGTGCACAATATTGGAGTGGTTCATCTTATTCAGCGTGAACGAAACTGAATGTTTCAGGGTCGTCAACGTGAGCACCTCCAAGGTAGATGATTTCATGCTCTGGAATGACAGGGGCTGTTTGAACCAAACCGATGAAACACTGCTTAAATTTCACCTTATTACTAGAAGACGACCAATACCGTTCCATTTGTACTGGGAGTGGGGTGTTGATTTTTGGTGGAGCGACCTCAATGGCATTTGTTTTTACACATCGAAGCCTCCCCTTTACTTTATAAACATCAATAATGAATGATGTCAAGTCGCACAATATTCGGATTCACTACAAGCATTCTTTTCCATATGTGGTTAGCTAACTCGGCAAACGTCGTCATTTTCAGTTCTTTAACGCTGACCAATGACATGAAATCTATAACAACAGAGAAAGACCCGTTGGTGCAAGGTACTTCATGTGCAACTCGTTCAAGAAGTTTGTTTGCGGTTTCGTGGAAAAGTTCGGATTTAATAGGCCTCTCAAGAACCCGTCCTTTGTAAGAAAACATGAGGTTAGTGTGATTTCGTACTTAAGCAGTCTGTCGATGTCTTATTTCCTGGCTCTCCTATGTCTGTATACCGAAAAGCAATGGAATTTTCCTTCGGCACATTCACCGCGACTTCTGGCTTCTTATTTTTTCTTCTTACACTTTCTTTTCTTAATTGGATCCATTAATGTCTTTGATTTTATGGTAAAGCGTTCTCGCATGAAATCATCATGGGCTGCGATACCATCTTCGACACACTTCAATAAAAACTAGGCTGTATCTTAATCCACCACCGCTCCAGTAACGATGTCTCTTATTTTGTAGTTTTTCCGAATATTTTAATCAAACAAAGAAGGATTTCCTTTTTCCAGAATGAACTCCACCATGGCAGGAATACATTTCTCATATCTTGCTGTTGTAGCTGAAGAAAATTCATGGTGTAGTAGATAGCGTTCGTCATCGTTCATAAGATCACACACATTGCACAAAAAGTAAGATTTTTATTTATCATGTTAACTTAAATTATGCTTCTTTTCTTCGTGTGGATCGGATTGCACCTCCATGTTATTTGGCTAGTTTGTTATAATGCTGCTCAAACCCCTGATCAATTCGAATAGAACTGAATTTGCCAAAAATGCCTTTCACTGCAAACCAGTCAACAACAAATCATCGTATATTGTGGGGAAATGTTCTTGCAAAATCAGACAGTCCCGTAGAAATACTACTGCCAACAGGGAACAGCTGATTTTATGGAGACTGCCTTGGACACTGTGTCAACGAATAGTTCCCAGTTGGCTTCCCTGTGTGCACGAGTTAAGTTTCGTAACACTGGATAAAGGTAAAACACAAACTGATTCCAGTATTTGAATATGTCCCTATTCTGGACGACATTATCAACAAAAGTCTTGAGGACAACTGATCGTTTTCGAAATCCACGTTTTTCTGCGTTTCACTTGCGTGTTTGGAATCAACGGATGTATTTAGTGGGGTTATAGACGCTACCAGTTCTTTACTTATCGTTATGTTTGTCTGTTCAAGAGCGTCCATTTTGAAATCCAAGATGGCGACCTTACCGACCACACCCAAGCCTTGTGGCATTTTTTAAATAAAATATTGGACCACTTTAAACTCAAATCTAAAGTCAAACAGAGGGTACCCTTGAGTGCAAACAGCACGCTCACACTTAACCACCATATTGACGTCGTCATTGTAAATCATTGTCAAAATTCTATTTTTTCCAGAAGTTGCAGGGTTCCCAAAATAACGTATAACAACACTAGCTAGTTTTCCAAATGTTTTTCCGTCTTTAGTTCTATGAGTAATTTGCGCATGTCACTTTGTTTAGCTCAATCTAAGTTCTCAAAATCCAACATGTTGCGTAACATAGAATGCCCTACCTCCCTCAGCTTTTAAGATACAGGAATAAGATAGATACCGTTTGAAAGGTGAGACTCTACTAGATAACGTTTACGTGGAGGTGGTTTTTCGTATCTCTGGTAGTTTCGTAGTAATCCGCTATGAAACGAATATAATGAAACTAGGAAAACTATTTTTTACGATAATAGTAACCATATTTAAAAATGTCGGTAACGTAAAGAAACGGTGTTAACTTAAATCACTTGAAACATGCATTATCTTCAATTTGGCACCATAACGAAGTTTGAATCTCAATTTTGTGATATTACCATATAAGCATAAATAGATGTAGTCTCGTAGCCGCGATGTTGGAATCCAAAATGGCGGTCATACGGACCACACTAAAGTAATGTGACCATTTTTTTAAGAAGTAGACGACCCCAAAGGTGAATCGAAAGTCAAAGAGAGGGGAGCTTTCCGTGCACACGGGACCATAGCAGGCGCCATTACTAACAGTGGGATCCATTACGAAGAGTCCGCCCAAGCGTTGCAGACAGGTTATTACTGCTGATGATAATTATTTCGGATTTTCCATGTACATCTTATTTCGTGTAATTACGTTTTCCTTTGTAGGATTAAAATCTGAGAGCTTTTTGGGATGCTTTATATATTTTTCTTAGATTCGCACAAAATGCCAAACTCGATAAACATCGTTATAAAATAAAATATTCAACTTTAAAATGAACCACTCTCACCTTTAAGAAGAAAGATAAGGAATTTGGAAGGAGAATACTAATGAATTTTGTTTCACTGCGAATTCCTTGTATCTTAAGAGGGACTAACACATCCGAGAGATTCTTTCTCTAATATATAAGGTGGAACATTAAATATTAAAATTCTTGCATACATGTCATACTATTTCCTTATTAAACTTATTTATGATACTCCATTGTATTCTTTAATGAGTTAATTACACTACTTTATTTGACATGTATAAATTTGAATATATTTCTCGATCTTGTGAAATATTGCTAAGACCACCCTTGTTTCCTAAGCAAATGTTTTTTTTGATATCCAAGTCAATATTGTGTCCATCAATGTGACAATCAAACATAATAACATAGAAATTACAAATGAAGGAAAACATGCAAATAACACGACACTATAAACATACCGAAGAACATTACTATAGTTATTTGAGATCTCGCATATTTACGTATTCATGATTAAAAACAAGACAAGTATGATAATTCATGACCTTTAGACTATACCAATATGTGACATAATTTCATTACATTTGAAATGTATTAATGGCTTTTAGGAATATGGGATATGTATTTATGGTTTAATTACATGTAAGACATGATTTATACCTAGTCGTTATTGGTGTAATGAATTTCATCAAAAAATTAGTTTTGTTTACTTCAGCTAGTTATTTATAACAACCACTGTGGACATAAATAAGATAAATTTCATTCACAAATTATTTGGCCTCTCCTTGGAGTATCATTTACTGTTGTCGATATTCTAAGAAAAATAAAATATTCACTATACGAACTAACTTTAAAATAATTTTGAAAATGTCAGTTCCAATGTCTACTCAGTAAAATGTTATGTGTTTTAATATATTACTTTGCATTTCCCATAACCATGTAAAATGAGATAAAAAAATACATTTTTATTTATGTCCGAACCTATAGAGAAATGAGAAGTAATTCTTCAAATTTCATATCTGTAATGCTGTTTAGTTTAGGTAAGGTTCAATAAAAGCTAAGGTATTAGGTTTTACGTACTTCAGTGTTAATTTAGTGTCAATAAATAGGGTCGTTTACTGAATATTAGTTTAGAGTTCTCGAAATATATTTTAAAAATTTAACTTTAAATTCGTTGATATTGAAATTCAAATTTGTGGACGTTTAAAACAATACGTCATTTTAAATTTAGAAGAGAGAAATACGTTTATTTTATATTTATTGCATTTGCAGTACTTATAGTCTAATTTAAATATCTGGTTACGAAGTTTCCCTTTCTAACAACACTGTTAAAATAAAATATTGCTACCGATCTTAAACCTCATCGTCCGACAATCGTATCAAAATAGCAAGGGTTTAAATTTGTATAGGTATTTTTCGACAACAAGATTCCTTTAGGCAATGAAAATTGAAAAACAAATAAGCGAAATCTAGCTGCAACCGCTCAATAAGTACTTTGTCAACAAAAAATAAACAGCGTGTGCTAGCGGTTTGCAATCATGCACTTTCTTTTGCCTATTTTCCCGCGTTGACGTCCTCCTCCATCTCCGATCTGAGCCGTCAGCCTAACCTCACTTGACGACATCCACAACTCCTTGCAGTCGTCGAGCATCACTCCTCGTTGAAGGCTACCTCCACCCGTAATTTGCCTTCTTCTTAACCGTCTCAAATGTAAATAACCTTTTGGACAAATTTAAACTTGATTTTAAGAGATGATTTTCAGACAATTTTGCCTCACTACGGTTTATACCTAAATTGATTTTAGAGATATCCTCAATAGGTTGTGTTACTGTTTGTCTTCAATATTGATTGCTAACAAGTAATAAAGACTTTTACTATTATGTTTAGTCTGCGCACGAAACAAATTGGTAGATGTATTATGTACGTAAAATACGGAACATAAGCTTACGCATACTATAAATGCTATTCGATTCAATTAGAAAATGAATAAGATAGAAATAAGTTGGATCCCTTCTCTTTATAATGTCCAGAGGAAATTGTGTATGATCAGTGCTTTTCTAGACGCAAACTTGCAGAGGACAATTTTAGATATTATGTGCGTTGTTACTACATATGTAGAACATCTATTACAATTTCTTCGAAATACTTGTAGCTTTTTAACATATTATATGTACTTCATCTATGAAGCAAATTCATTTATACTAGTATTGACAATCTCAGTTTCGCAGGAGTTATATTTCGTTCCAAGTTTGTATCTGTGTTTTGACATATTTACTTCTATTACTCAACCCTCAGTTTAAATCCATTATATACTTTCTAAGGTCCTAAACGAGATAATGGGTTGATAAAGACCAGACTTACTTTATTTTGTTAAATTGTATTCGAATCTACGTTTTTATAGACTCAGGCAAGAATATAACCCATAACAACTCACATCCGGATGCCTCTCAATAGTTTATACCTATGTTGATTTTGGACGGATGCTCAATAAGGCTATGTTAGAGCTTGGCTTCAATATGGTTACCAACAGTTATTGAAAATTTTATTATTAAGTTTGTTAAATTTTAACAGGAAACAAATTTGTAAATGAATTATAAATGTAAAATAAGGAATGTTAGTTTACCTATACTATAAATGGTATTTGATTTAAACGGAGAAAAAATTAATAAGATAGGAATAAGTGTGAATCATTCTCGATTTAATATGCAGACGAAATTGTGTATGCTCACTACTTTTCTAGGCGCAAACTTGGAGAAGACAATTTTAGGTATATTGGCGTTGTTGGAACATAAGTACTATTAAAGATTGATTAGACAATGTTTTCGAAGTGCTTAAAGTTCCTTTGTCTTATATGTACTTCATCTATGAAACAAATTCATTTATACTAGTCCTTGCCGTCCTGGTTTCGGCGGCTTAAAGTGTGACTATTTGTATGTGATCGGCTGCAGAGCTGAACAGTGAAGGGGTGTGAGCCAGCGGTACCTGTGCCGATCCAGCCCGTCGAACTGACTAATGTCAAGATCTAATTATTTGCTTACTTATTAAATATGTATGGCGTTGTACTTACTAGTTAAATAAAACATATTTTCTTATAATGTTGCTAATACAGTTTTATTATTAATTTCCGTTTCGTTATACAAATTTTCTACATATTTTCTAAACCTTTACGGAACATTACGTTAATTACGTCGAAATAGTTTTTGAGGGACTTCTGGCAATTATATGACCCTTTAGAAAGTACAGATTGACTTGGCACTTACTTGCAAACTGACGATCGTTCCAACGTCGCAAATGAGACAAGCGTATTCGAGTCTCGGTTGTCGTACACTTTTCCACTATCCAAAAACATGGTGCTTACTCTCTCAGTCTCCAAATCCGAATCTTGTTTTCTGCTGCTCTTAATCCACTCGTCACCTCTCTTTACATCATTTCCAAATTCCGCGAATGTTGCTTTCTTACCTACTTGGTTTGGCTCATTTTCCTGGCTCTTTCCACAAGCGTGAATCAATCCAGGAAGTTCAGCTATTGTTTGCTTTGGTAAAAAAGTTGCACGTACGTAAGAGGGAAACACACTTGCCAGGTCTTTGTCAACAAATTAATGAAATTCTTTACATGGTTGTGCATTGACTGTGTGGTGAATATACGTTGACAATACAAATAATGATTTTGATATTCCGACATCTGATATAATAAATAAATACAAATACCCTTAAAATTGATATCCTAGTCCCATTTCACTAGTACTGACAATTTCTGTTTCGCTAGGTCATTTTTCGTTCCAAATTTCTGTTGCGATAATATCTGTGTTTTGACATATATACTTTTATTACTCAACACTCAGTGAAGATTATTTAAATACTTTATAACGTACTAAACGAGATAGTGAGTTTATAAGCACCGGACATAAATGTTTTGTTGAATTCGATTCCAATCTACGCTTCTCAGTAGACCCAGGAGAGAATAGAATCCTCGTCAACATGAACATACACCGTTCATAAATGGATAATCGTGTTGAAATTTCAGATGCAAAAAACATGTTTTAACAAAACTAAAGTTCATTAAATTAGGAGTAAAATCAATTAGTAGTAAACACACGCAATTTTTCTCATGCCACCTAGGATTAAACAGTTTAGGCTAGCGGTTTATAATCATACAATTGCGTTTGCGATTGCTCCCGTGTTGACGGCCTCCTTCATCTCCCCTTATAGTCGTCAGCTTGAGCTCACTCGACGACCTCCACCACTTCTTGCAGTCGCCGAACATCAGTCTTCCTTGAAGGCCACCTCTATTTCCAAATTGCCATTTTACCGCATGAAGTTTAAAAAACATATCGAACAAATTTAAACTTCGTTTTTATTGTTTAACTTCACACAACTTTGCCTCAGCACGGTTTATACCTAAGTTCATTTTAGAGCGATTTTCAGTAATACTATGGCGAAACGTTGGTTTCGGGATTCGAAACCAAAGCCCTCATAATAACTCATTCCAACTTTCTATTATAATCTTTATTGAGAATTGAAAAGTGGTTTCCACTGTACTGCTTGGGGTTTGGCATAAGTCTTTTAACAGTACTTCTAAATGTCATCCCAAGGCAAGCAGGACGACAGTGTGACCACAAAACAGGACGTAACGATTGGGACACAGGAAAAGATAGTCTTTGTATCATCTTCTTGTGAAATCCCAATGTCATATATGGAAAACGTCAGATCGAATGTTCTAGGTTTTCCGGTCATGAGAGAGTCACGCGTTGCTGTGTCACCCAGGGCGTAGTTAGTGACCTCGTATAAGTACGGTCGAGCGCCCAGGCTCGCTCTTCTCTTCCCTTGTTGGCGGTACTCTAGGACCGGCGCTCAGATGGCGTCCTCGGATGGTGACAAGAGTACTGAGCCGAAGTTATTCTCAGGTTAGTGGCTTGTAACCTTTCTTGTTACTAAAATGTAGTGATTTCATTTAATATCATTTTTCTCTCCTACAATGTAGTTTATCACTTATTTTGGTCTACCAGACCAAGTCGTCGAGAACTCTTGAACTGGTCCTAAGTCATTAAGTTCAAATCATCAATTTAGCATTATCCAATTGAACTGCACAAAATTAGTGTTATACTCTTGAAATGATCATATTTGTATTTCATTCATTCTTGTACTGGATAAATTTGTGTTAGGATTTTGAAATTAGAAGAGAAGTAAATTCCTCTTACAATCTAGAATCTGTAGAATGATATCTTCATCCAGTAGAAATCAGAAACTTTGCTTTCCCAGTTTTGATTTGCACACAAATAATTCTATATCAAATAGACATAAAAGAAACAATGTAACTTAGCAATGCGAACATGTAAGGTAATTACAATTTCCAAGTCAAGTAATGTAAACCCAATTCGAAAGAAAGTATTTCACCTTGTATTAAGAAATGTGTCAATTCTTGCATTGCGGTTTAATAGTTCAACAATCGAATAGTAAAGTCTGTCGTAATTGAATTTACTAATCCATTTGTCATTGCTCAAAATTGTGTTCTAGTAATTATTTCAAATGTAACTTAAATTCCAATGTCCAATTTGTATTTTGAAGTATAGAGAAATCTAGCTCAAGTTTCGAGCTCAAGTAATCTATGAACAAGCTAAAATGAATAAGACAGGTTAGGATGCTCTGAATTGCTAGTTAGGCTAGATTTACCTTGTCTAAGGTTTCTCAAGTTAAATACTCCCTTTATCTTTCCTTATTATTGTTACGTTATTTTTGTTAAATAAAATTGTTAAGAAAATTTTCGGTAAATCCTTTAAGAACAGGTAACCCCATAAGCCCCTAATATTTTATTAGCAGGTCCACTCGGGTGTCCAGGAGATGATTCCGTGCTGAGTGCGTGAACCAGGAAAGAAGGTAAAGGTGTGCATAGAAAGTAACTTCTGTTACAGGGAAACAAATGTTTTCTTTAGGTGGACTGATTGGCCGAATGTCGTTCAAGTCTCTATGATCTGGAACTTCATCTTTATTTTGCTCTACCAACGAAATTGCCGTATAATGAGGTGTTGACCTCGAATGTAGCCTCCTCTGAGCTAGGCTTTTACCGGAGGACTGTGGACTAAGTCTCTATTTCAAGGAACTATATCGGATGAAGTCCGCAGTTCGCCACAATACTATATTAGTTGCTTGGCTTTGATATTACTTGCCAACAGTTAAGGAAAGCCGTTACTGCTAAGTGTGTTTATTTGGAGCACGAGACAAATTGGTACCTGAATTATGCATGTAAAATAAGGAACATTAGTTTACGCGTACTATAAATGCTATTCGATTCAAACAGAGAAAAATAAATAGGATAGAAATAAAATGTGAATCCTTTTCGTTATAATCTGCAAAGGAAATTGTGTATGATCACTATATTTCTGGATGTAAACTTACAGAAAACAATTTACGGTATATGGACGTTGTTGCAACATAAGTAGAACATCTAGTAAAGATACATGAAATCAATGTTTTCGAAATGATTACAGTATCAATGTCTTATATCTACTTTATGTATAAAGCAAATTCATTTATACTAGTATTGGCCATTTGTGTTTGACAAGTTATCCCCAGTAGCACCCAAACGTTGAAAATACGTGGATTAAACGTTAGTACGGAAACGTCATGTTAACGTTGTAAATGTACCGAAATGCTAGCCTGTTCAACGGTTTATTCGACGTTTAATAAAAGTTGAGAGGAAACTGTGAAGAAACGGGTTTAGTTGACCAAAGCATACAGCATGAATGCTCTCTATTGGTGTACACACATTTAGTTTCATTTTATCCGTTGCTGTTATAACGATATACGGTGTTAATTTTCCAGCAGTAAATAATCCGAGCTGTAGGGTTCGAACACAGGAACGTTCTGCACTTCTCGTTCGTAGATCGACACGTTGACCACTTATCCAAGAATCCACCTGGAGAGTTCGCTACTCTTCTATTGTATCGTTGAAATTAAATGTTCGTTGAAATATAGTTTAAAATGCAAATGAAAAAATAGTTTCGTTGAAATATAGTTTAAAATGCAAATGAAAAAATAGTTTAAAATGCAAATAAAAGAAATAAAATGCAAATATAATTTCAACATGCAAATGAAAACGTGAAAAATATAGTTATTTGCATTGT
>JAGDQP010058715.1:0-12506 GCA_022664845.1 Lepisma saccharinum
TGGAGTGGTTTTTATTCCGATAGCTTGATGTGGTTGGGCCAGCGTGAAGTTGGCCCAACCACATTGTTTTCGATTTCTGGGCTAAACCGAGCGTGCACAAAATATGGGATAGTGTGCACAAATTTGCACAAAATATGCACAAAATCATGGTGTGGTTTTGGTCTTAAAAGCTTGATGTGGTTGGGCCAACTTCACGTACCTCACTTTTCACTGTCTAAAGAAGTAACTACACGTGAAGAGGCTGCATAAATCGTGTTGATTTGGAGGAATGACTTTTGTATAAATAGTCTTGTTATCTAATATATGTACTATTTCTTCATCCTTTAAAATATGTTCATCTGTCTGGCCACACCAAAATCCAAAACTAATAAACTGTCATTGGTGTCATCAGCAACGAATGCATTGTGTAAACCATCTTTTCAGGTGATTCTTTATGAGTTTAGTTGATGCACTAGCATCTACCACAATATTAAAAGGAGTTTCTCGTGCCAAGATTTGTGTTATTTTGGTGCCAAATTCACCTTTAAGTTCTTGGAAGCCGATATAAAGGCATCCAGAATGCCATCCCGGCATTCACCTGGCGAAACAGAGAAACTCTGTAAAGTCTACATAAGTCTGGATGGTCGACCGTGGGGTACGAAACCACGTGCCTAGCCATTGCCGATCAGAGAACCGCGAAGTTATTTCCGGACCACGAGGGCTGACTAATCATAAATGGATTGAATTAGGACAAAATATTGAAGCACTCATTCGGTTTTGTCATTCCTTCAGTTCTGTTAATTTCCTCTCCTCTACCAAGTAATTGAAAGTTAATTTCCAATTGTCTAAAATAAATTTTAAATGCAATTACTACAAAAATACCTTTTCCTACACTCAACCGTAAATACAGATGAGACTGCGAGAAAGCTGCTCAAAAAGAACATAATTATACAGAACGGTAACGCAGAGAACTTGAGACAAAACAAACCCACCATAGAGATGTTACCACGCACACTTCTGAACTGAAATATAAAATAACCGAATGGAATAATACTAATTCGATTCAATTCAATTTATTAAAGTGATACGTACATCTGAAGAACCAACACTGAGTCAGATATAGAAATTACAGAAAATAAAGAAGTGAAGTATGCATAAAAGCATACAAAATATTACAAGTAAAAAACACTCATTACCCAAGATTAGAATTGCAAATCAACATTTTGAGTAGTATATCTCCCCTTTTACATATTATCAATGGTTTATAAAATTTTGTTTTTTATGAGGAGCCTTTAAAGTTCAATTTTACTATAAAATATCCACAGTTGATTTCATTAACTAACATCTTCACTAATATATTAGCGCACCCGTATGAACGTCAGTGAATAAGGGAAAATATAGGTGTTGTCCTGTTTGTCTATCAGTCCGCCCCCAACCCCGCCCCTCGATCTCAGTAACTACAAGTCACACAGAGATGAAGCATACACCGTTGGATTCATCATGGTCTGAAACGGTGGGGAAAATTGTTAGTTTGATTCTAAAACTGGTAGGTCCTTTTGAATCGCTTAGTATTCTCCATTTGTGCTGCTTCTAGATCTCAGTAACTACAAGTTCGACAGAAATGAGCCATACACCGTTGGATTCGTAATAGTCTCAAAGCATGAAATCACCTATCAAATAAACTCTAAAACTGGCAGGTCCTTTTCATTCGCTTAGTATTCCAAACCTGTATGTTTCTTTGCTGCCCCCTTAGATCTCAGTACTACAGGTCACACACAGATGAACCTTACACCGTTGGATTCGTCATGGTCCGAAACGGTGGGGAAACTTATCAGTTTGACTCTAAAAGTGGCAGGTCCATTTAAATCGCTTAGTATTCTCCATCTCCATGTAGAATTCATATCCTAAACCGCCGGAGCTAGAAAAACCTAATATGGAATGAAGGTACATCTTAATATGTAGGTTAAGAAAAAAATTACAAATTGTACCCAAAGACGCCATCGTGGATCCAAAATGGCGAACCCTAAAAATCCATTTTCCACACCGTTTGAGCTAGGAATACGAAATTTGGCATAAAGGTGTATTATAACAAGTAGTTTAGGAAAATATTACAACATTTCGAAAACGTCACCATCTTGGATTCAAAATGGCCGCCCAAAACATTTTTTCTCACCGTTCGAGCTAGAGAAATGAAATTGTGTATGAAGGTGTACTATATATCACAAGTAGCTCACGACAATATAAGAAAACGTTAAAAAGTCGCCATCTATAATCCAAAATGGCCGCCCAAAAGCATTTTCCACACCACTGAAGCTAGAGAAACGAAATTTGGTATGAAGGTGTATGACCAAGAGTAGGTTACAATAAATGGCCCAAACCTCCCCAATGGGGTCGCAGCCCCCTGGAGGGTATGGGGGTAGATCTGTACCATCGGGGCGGAGTCTCCCGGAGGGTCTGGTTACGATGACAACATGAGCTAGTCAAGGGAAATTTGGCGTAAAAATAATTTATCAAGATTAGGTTACGAGAAACACATTAAATGATCAAAACATCGCCATGTTGAATCCAATATTTCCGACTAAGACTCATACAGAAAGCATATTTCGCCCAAACAAACGTATTTCGACTCAGAACGACGTGAATAATTGGTTTTAATATATTTTCTACCCGCACGATTGTACTTCAGCGGTTCCATGTATTCGAGCTATTTTCGGCCGCTATCTTGAAAAATGAAATTTTCTCTATATGTTCAGCATTTTTGGGAATATCTCGAACAAACCTGCATATTTCGACTCAGATCAATTTGAATATATTTAAATCGTTTTTAAATGTATTTAAATGTTTTTTATCTATTTTCGGCACCACCGGCCGCCATCTTAAAAACGAACTTTTTCCTATATCCTCGGTAGCACAGAAACGTTGTAAATACGTGGATTAAAGGTTTGTACCGAAACGTTATGTTAAGGTTGTAAATGGACCGAAATGTCCGCCTCTTCAACGGTTTGTTCGACGTTGAATAATGGTTTAGAAGAAACGATGAAAAAACGGGTTTAGTTGGCCAAAACAGAGCATGCACGCTGTCTATTGGTATACACATATTTAGTTGCATTTTATCCGTTGCTTTTATCACGATATTCAGTGTTAATTTTCCAACAAATAAATATTCCGAGCGGATCCTGTGCAGTTCGAACACAGGAACGTTCTGCATTTCTCGTTGGTAGCTTGACGCGTTGACCACATATCCAAGAAAATACCTGAAAAAACCACTAATCTTTTACTGTATTGTTGAAATTAAATGCTCGTTGAAATATAGTTTAAAATTCAACCTGTTTTCAACATGGAAATGAAAACATGAAAAATATAGTTATTTTCATTGTATTTGCTTTTAATTATGTTTAAGCAATTAATCTAGAAATACAAGTTTGGAACGAAATCTAGGGCATAGTATAAATGATAGTTGAAAGTACGTCACATTAACGGCGTATCTACTAAATTCCAACTTCGTTGAAATATGGTCTAAAATTCAATCATTTTCAACGTGCACGTGAGAACACTAAAATTAGTTTGTGTCATTCAATTAGTTTTTAATTATATTTTTTGACATAACATTTGTAAGAAATGCATTAAACAAGGTCTATTATACCATAGTTGAAAATAGCAAATTGAATACACGTTGCATTAACCACTTATCAACGCAATGACGTTGAAATATGATTTAAAAATAAACGTAGTTTTTCAACCGATAACGGTTAATAAACGAAATGAACCTAAAATCAACGTTCAAAACAAGTATGAGTGCTAGTGGGGATCTTCGGTGTTTCTGAGAAAATTTCAACCAAACCAACATATTTCGACTCAAAGCGATGTACCTCAATTGTTTTAATTTATTTTCTGTACCTTCGGCAGCCATCTTGACAAAATATACTTTTTGTCCCTATACCATCGGTGTTTATTGAACAATTTCTACCAAACCAACATATTTCTACTCCGGTCCATGTACTTGAATGTTTTTCATGCATTTCGGTACCACCGGCCGCCATATTGAAAAAAATTACTTTTCCCTCTCTTTGGCGTTTATGGGAATATTTAAACTAAAACACCATATTTCGACTCAAAGCTATGTACCTCAATGGTTTCACGTATTATCGGTAACGTTGGATTCGTCATGATCAGAAACGATGAAGACACTATGAATGTGACAGAGATAGGCCATACACCATTGGATTCATAATGGTCTGAAACCGTGGTATAATCTACATCTTTGAAGCTACAATTGGTAGGTCCTTTCTATCAATAGTCGCTTGGTATTCTCCATTTGTAACCCTCCTAGATCTCAGAAACTACAAGTCCAACAGAGATGGTCTATACACCATTGGATTCGTCATGTTCTGCAACGGTGAGGAAAATAGTGAATGTGACTCTAAAACTTGCAGGTCCTATTCAGTCGGTTAGTATTCTCCATTTGCGGTCTTACGAGATTTCAGTAGCCACAAGTTCGACAGAGGTAAGCCATACACCATTGGAATAGTCATGAACACCGATGGGAAAATCTATGACTTTGACTTTGAATCTGGCAGGCCTCGGCATTCGCTTAGTAACCTCCATTTGTCCCTATGATTTTAACTCTTTCTTTTAGACACATTCTAAGATAATTTTAATTTATACGATGGTGCTTTGGTTTTGTCTACAATAAAACCATTACTTAGCTTGTTTTATCTATTACCTTTCACTTCTATATTAAAGTAAACACCAAAATTAAAAGAAAAATAGTATGTCAAATTTAAAACATAACAGTCTTAAGAAAAAACTTTGTACCAGGTGAAAAACCTGATTCACAATCCAATTTATTCTTATTAGAGTGCTATGACAGGCTCAGTGGTCGATAACACTTTGTAAATCAATAGTCAAATACACATTAAAATACAGTCAATCGTTATTAAGTTATTATATAGTGATAATATATATATATACATATATATTAAAACAACAGCCAAATTAATAAGAACCATTATAATAAATAAGTTTTTGAGTAGTTTATCACCTTTATCAGATGTAGTCAAAACATGGTGATGTCTTGTTTGGTACAAGGGCACAGTAAAATTAAGTTTTTTCAATATAATAATTACAAGATAATAAATTAGATAAAATTTTGATTAAAAGCTATTGTCAAGATACTTCATTCTTTGCTCCAAATTTTCAAAATTGAAGAATTCACACCAATAGTCATAATTGAAAGAATCGTCTCTCTAAATGAAATGTTTTTAATACGTATTCACAATTGTATTTATTTGATAGTATCTACGCTTAGAACAGTGCATTCCTTCGTTCATTTAGATTCTCAAGATTCCAGTATTTTAGTCAATAGTCATAGATATGTGCATTATATGGCAAACCCAGTTGGAGACAAAATATCATGACAAAACATTTTTGAGTTGATTACAGATTGCTATACAAAGTTTTTGTGATCCTACTCCTAGCAATACAGACAAATTCAAGTTTTGGTCTAACTAGCAATTTATAAAGATAAACATGAGAACTACATTCCTTAAAAATGTACCATTACCTAAAAATGAATCCCATAAGTTTTTTTAGCACCACGTCCAGCGTTATGTATGTGCTCTTCAAATCTTTGGTTTCTATCATAGATCACGCTCAGATCTGTTATCGTATCAACTTTATGAACAAGAGAATTTGAAATAATATAATTGCTTACGTAACATTAAATCTTGATTTTATACGTCATAACTTTTGTTTTACTATTAACTTCAATTAGATTAGATATGCACCAGTATGAGACACTGTCAAGGGCTTTCTGCAATAAGTCATTGAATTTAAAATTATTTACAATCCTTTATACTTTTAAATCGTCTGCGTACAATAATACATTTGAGTACGTAATACTGGTTTGGATATCGTTTATAAAAATAGAAAATAGCAAAGGGACTACTGGTGAGTTTTGAGGTATTCCGTTCTCCTTAGTAGCAACCGTCGAATAAACTGAACCAACCATGATTTGTTAACTTCTTGTTGACTGATAACTTTTAAACCACTTGGTGTACAAAGAGGAAAGACCCATGTTTGATAATTTTGGTTATAACAGAGCGTGGTTGCTTGAATCGAACGCCTTGGATATATCCATATAAACAACATCGACTTGAACCTTTTTGCTTGCATGAGATTTGATATAGTCCGTAATATGACCATGATTGGTTACAATAGATTTTCCTTTCATAAAACCATATTGAAATTTACGTAACACTTGATTTATGTTAAAGTTCAGGTGCTTAAAATAATTGTCTCAAATAATTTTGCGAAAGACTTAGTAGAGTAATTGGTCTAAAGTTATTTGGGTCTGAGCGATTACCATTTTTGTGAATTGGTATAATAAAATCATGTTTCCAGATTGAAGGCTATAAACAATTACATAAGGATAAATTAAAATTCCGGCTCAGATGCGGAGCTAATTCACTAACACCAACTTTAACAATATAATAGGCAATGGAATCTGGATCTGGTGTTGACAGTGGTTTAAGTTTACCTACATCATCAATGACATCAGATTCAGAAATACATGGGATTCCAATGGCACTAGTATTTTCTTCAACGATATTACATGGTACGATTGCATTTGTCCCTTAGATAAGTTTATTGGAGAAAAGTTCTTTAAATACTTCAAGTATGTCAATTACATTAGTATATACATTTCATTTGGTATATTATTAACATAACATCTCTTGTACTGATGCAAAAAATAGGAACTATTACCGTAAATACTACATTCTAGAGCAGGCACATAAACATTACAAGCGCATTGTCCTTACTCTTAACCAACTTTTGGATTTCTGCATATTTTCTGTACCATTTCCTGTTATTACTAAGTTTTGATTACACAAAATATTTTTTTACTTACTAATGAGCATTTCCAACTCCTTACTCATCCATGGATCTTTAAATGACCTTTTATTTTTTATTTTCTTCGGTACATTCTTATCAAAAACAGCGTAAAGATTCAGATAAAAGCAAATTACACCAAGACCCATCTCCTTATTTTATTAATATTACTCTTCATCTGCCTGATATCCTCGTATACAGAACGTAAATCGTAACCTTTATCATGTGTTGCTGAGCGGACCGGGTCAGAATTGTTAACACTTGCCTACCAATGAAAATAATAATAATAATAAACAAACTCAAGCCATATAATCAAACACACACAAACACAAGTATTAAAAATCATTCGGAATATGGAATCTGTTTGAGACGTATTGTTTTACCTCCTGAAAAGTTGTACTATTCATGTTCGTTTCGAGTCTCGTTTGCTTCCAAGAATTTCTATGATTCGACTACTTCCTTCCTATGAGGAATCCCTTGTGCACCCATTGCACAATTTTGGAATATGTATTTTTGGATAGTGCAGTTTCCAAGTTATTGATGATAGTATGCCGTTTCAGCTCAACCGTAAATGGTAATGTAATATGCAGCTCTGAAATAAATTTTGTCACACTTTCGGTAGCCTCTAACTCCGAAACGAAGCGGAATTCTCACCCTGATGACAAAGACTTTTCCTTTCTACAATCATCACTCGAAGTTTTTTGCTGTATTGCATTAACGATAATCAGAAAATAACAATTAAATATACTTACCATTCCAAAAATATATAATTCGCTTCTATGAGAAAGTGCCGGCCGGGTGGCCGAGCGGTCTGCGGCGGTAGGCCATCGGCTCGAAGGTCTCGGGTTCGAGTTCCGGCAGGGGCATGGGTGTGGATTTTAACAGCTAAAGGTGAATCGTGACGGGCCGAAGTCCAAAGTTACTAGACTGGCCCATATAAAAATAAAGTTTACCAAAGTTTATCTATGAGAAATTGATAGCTTAGGGTATGGGCCTTACATAAAGAAAAATATATTTTTTTAAAAAAATGTGATCATTATTAAATTGTCAACTATTTATTTGAAACCTAAATTTCCATCATTTGAGAGAAACAGAGGGTGTTTAATTGGTAGTAAAGTTCAAACACACGCTTCAGACAATTCGGTTGTTTCAAATTTCTTCACTTCAAGTATTTAAGTGAAATGAAAGTAGATTCCTATGTTATGCATGTAGAGAAGGTGCATAAAATCAGTGTCGAAGCAACATCTGTCGAATACTCGCTATAGAGTAATTTGAGGGAAGATGCTAATCGGGGAAAGATGGCTACACTAGTGTAATTACATAACGACGACACTAGATAGAAAACTTGATATGGTGTGAAAGAACTAGTCAATATGCTCTTTAAGAGGCTTTAGTGAATTTCGCGTAATCTATCACCTGAAGATGAAGCAAGCCTTTTGATGAAAAACATTAGTTTTTAGGCTAAAAATAATTTCATCTAGTCAGTAAACAGTATAGGATTGTGCTAAATTCCATAACAGAGTAGAAAATGCTCTTGAGTAGGGTAGTTTTGACTGTAGTGTACAATAATACCCCAACTTACGCGAACTCGGAGTTCCGCAGTTTTTTAATTTTTTCGTTTGGCAACACTGATGTCCGCTATCTTTAATGTTTATCTCATCTTCCCCGACTCAAATAATAATAATATGGTTGTAGTAACCTTAACATCCTGTTTGTCATAGTTGAAATTGGGGCAGCAATACTATTGATTACAAATACAAGTCTCACTAATCGTATATTTTCATTATGACAATACACATGGTTAAGTGTATTGCCATAATTACAATACTGTGAACAATATTTATGGTGAAATTCCTGTTTCAAGTTAAATTAGCAAGACGTTTTGTTATCATTATAGCTAATTATACAACAATGCATAGTTGAATTACCAATGGGGGATTATGTCTGACCATAACATAGAGTTACAAAAACTTGTATACGCTGTTAGAAACTGACCTAGGGTACCATATAGTATTGTTTCGGTAACTATACATATCGACAATATTGTATTGTTGAAGGTACAATACAGTTACGTGGGACACTGTGTGGTTGGAAACCATGTTTTTGTTCGAATCTAGAGAAATTAGTAAAATGTAGCTAAGGATGACGAGGAATTTATTATGGCTTCATGTTATATTATGACATGAGTATTATTGTTATAAATACGAAGAATAAATGTATTGTGCAATTTTAAGTAGATTTATGTAGTTTCTCAATGTTTAGTAATGTTTTGCTAGTAATCATTGCTGTAGCACAATTATGGTTACGATTAGCATAACAATGCAGCTTATTCATGCAAATATATTTGGATTTACTAGGGCTTTTTTTCTGTGCCCAAGTGAATGGGCATCTTACATTGATGTGTTGGATAAGAAGTCTATTTTGAGAGGTCAGTTTAAAGAGCCATATATCCATTGTGTATATATTTAGCTTAATAGACTTCCGTCAGAATAAACATGAGAGTTCAAAATAGATTTGTGCAAAATTTTGCTTTTCTGTTTCTTTTAATTACTCCACAATGGCTATTAGACCAAAATGTGTGGCATCTTTCCTGAATCCACTATAGTGATTCTTTATTCATCCAAATGTATTAACTAAATGTTAAGATAGTTTTGAAGAAAGACTTAAAAGACTATCTTCATGTTTCCTTATTTTATGTTTTGCACCTATGAAAGACGTGTTAAGATACCATCAGACTGTACTTTAAAAAAAATGGAAATGTACCAAATTTTGCTGTGAACTATGAATGAATTAGTGGCGACTATTAATAAGTCTCCCTTACTTCCTTTGGTCTAAAATAAACAACCTACCTTATTTTCTACAGCATTAATTTTTACAATAGTCCCTTATACAAAAATTTGGAGGACACACTGAAAAATTCTGTTTGTTAAAACTGAGAAAAAAGTTCATATCTGTGCACTGAGAAATAATTTTCTTAGAAATGAGATATCAACATTATAATTTCATTTAAAATTAAAATAATCCGGTTTGAAAATAAGATCAATTATCTCACTGTCAAAGCAGCATGTTCTCCTTTTGAATGAAAATGAGAATGTATATACCTGACTTTTAAGAAAATTATTTCTAGGTGCACAGACAAGAACATTTTTCTCAATTTTAATAAACCGTTTTTTTTTCGTTTTTTTTTAATAGTGTGATAAATTCGAAACAAGCAATGACTGGAATACAACTACTTCTGAATAAGACTTTGACTGCAAACTCTAAGCGACTGTATGCGATGGACTTTCCAGAATGGTAAAATAAAAAGTTCACAAACATTTATTAGCAACTTATGATGGCTTACTTGGCCATATATTTGAAATGACACAAGTATTTGAGTCGAGTATATATTCACAAGAACTGGGATGAAGTTTCACCGTACTTTCAATGGAAACATTTTCAATTACTTCTCATGACGGTGTGAAGCAAATCCTAGTGTGAAGAGAACTTATGAAACGTGTAATAGATGTTCAGTTACATCCACTCTTTCCACGGAAAGATATACATACATAGCCCTACATTTGGTCTAAAATGCTTGGGTAAGGGGAAAGTGCAAGATAGACGGAAAGGAAGTATGAATTGAGAGGAAGTGGGAAAGAAGAAGAAAGAAAAATGAAAGAGGAAAACCAGAGTAAAGTTGATCTCTTGTAGGTTCGACTTTGCAAGAGATTCTCGATGACGTAGCCAAGTAATTAGAACCGTCCTGTAAACAGAAGGACCTAGCTCGCATATTAAACTGGTGCAGTTTGGCCCGAGAGTTTGACACAGGGATTGGGAGGCAGATATAGCAACGGTAGCGGACGGGATTTTCCAGCCCACTGAGCCTGTTTTCCAGTTTGTTGCGCTCCTGCACGTCAGCAGTGAGAACCGCCTTCTCTATCCCTCCTACTCTGTATCCATTACCTCCTGCTCCTCCTGCCATCTTTTCATCTCATTCCCCACCCCTCTTTATCCCTTAGTAGACTCATTCCACCCGGAACCATCCAAGCTCTCCTGGTACTTGGTGCACTCATGCACAAAGACGAACGGCAAGACGTACCATGTTTGACGTCTCATGACAATGCATGATACGCAGGAGCCAGACAAACCCCTTCTACCCCTCCACGCCTATGTTATTATTCAGTTCTCAAACAATCTCTCCATTTTTTCCTCCCTTCAGTTTTTACTCTTTGCCTTTTGAGTTTAGATGAGCCTTGTTGCACCCATTTTACACGTTCGTACACACGGTCTTGTTTCATCGCGAGCGTTTTCTCTCTACTACGAGAAACGTTGTAATTCAAAATTGCGGCTGCAGAAACACCCACATCAGCAAACATTCGCATAGACCCTAAGTAGAACTTCTAACAAGGTATGTTTACTTATAAATAGGTAAATTCATCACCAAAGTGAGGAAATGTTTCAACAGATTGATCAATGTTTTCAACACCTGATACATGATTTAGAATTGCAGATTACTTGACATGAGAAAAAAGAAAACAATGCGGCTGTCCTCGTTTTAAAATAGGTCAAGAAGGTTTTGCACAATTATTGATTCATGAATAAAATACTAACGCTAATAGCTAGTGATGTTAAATTGTATACCCTTCCTAATAAAGTGAGACAATATTGATCCATTTTGTTTAGCCACTAAATTCTTTCTTTCGTCTCTTACAAATCTTTTCATCTAAAAGCGCTGTGCTCTTGGCTATAAATGATATTTAGAGTAGCTGAAATAATAGTAACTGTTCACTTGTGGCTGATAAACTCCGTATGAATGACTTTTCTTTGGGTTCTCCCGTTTTCTCCCATTTTCTTCATTCCACCAATTAACCATCATCCATCCAACCTGACCAAAGTTGGCTAAAGGAATTAAATAAAATTCAAATTTCAAAGTAACTATTCATGAGTATTTCCTTTAAAAAGGTGTAGTTACTTAACTCTTCGAAGGCGTTGTTTAATTTTTTTAAAAAAATATTTCTTTTCAACTTCTATCGGTTCGACACCATGGGGGTACATTGTAGTATAAAAAAATAAGAAGAAAAAAGAAATATACTGAGAATAGGAAGAAGACAAGCCTTATTCTTAGTCTAAAACGGCTAAAAGTTGCAGAACAAACACGCACAGATGAAGAGACGAAGCCCCACAATGAGGAAACCCGAGAAACGAGAGAACATAGCCAATTAGTAACGGAGCAAGCATAAGAAAAAATAGAAATATAGATATATTTGAAATTCCAGGAAAATGGAAATACGAGAAGGAAATGATATTAGGGAAAAGAGAGAAAAGTGCACACACAAACACACAATCCTCGTGGTTCTGCCAGTAACTAGCAAACCGGATCGGCAATCGCGATCCACACACGTTCCATCCACACTACAGACTAACCTGACTGAGATTTTCTAGGGTATTTCTCAGTTTGATCAGGTGAGTGGTACGTCAACTAATACCGTGGCCGCTACATTGCCCAGAAGAGTAATGGGCAAGAGATCTCATCTCACAGACTTGTACTTAAGCAGCAAAAGAATACAGAGAAAAGAAAATAAGGAAAGGAAGGGACTTAGAGAATACTAAAACCTGGTGTGTTATTGATATTAAGAATAGTAATGTAAGTACGTTCC
>JAGDQP010058716.1:0-12505 GCA_022664845.1 Lepisma saccharinum
GAACTCTATTTTGTAGTTTTATGTATTTTCCGAGTATTAAAACAGGGTTCTATACCACAATAATGTATCTAACTTAAGATATATTTTCTAAAAATGTTCAAGCTCAAATGCCAACTCAATTTCAGAATGACATATACAATAAATATTCTTACAACAGATCAGATGGTTCAATAACCCATTTTGTTGGATGTATTAGCTATAAAAACTTTATTTTTTCTTTTCTCTTCAGTCTATAGCTGAGTTATTAGGAGTAGCTGGCACAGATATTCCAATTCATGATATTGTTAAATTAACATCTCCCTACAAGGTAAGTCTTTAAATTATAAAAATATAAAGTTTATATTTCTTTTTATATTGAATTTATTTTCTAATTAATAAAAATGTTTATTATTGATAAACCAAGTCAAAGAACTTTGTGCTATTCTGTTAATTTGTAAGCAAAGTATTCTAATCTTTTGAGACTACGCTCACAGAATCTCTCTACTTGATGTTCACTCTGAGATTCCCTGAAATATGCAGTGTACATCTTTTAGTTACCTATTTAGAGTAATGTTCATACTATAGAACAGAGTGAACAGTTATGGTCAAACAAAATTAGTTAACATGATATACATTTTTTAACTTGTATCGTGGCCTCCATTATGCATAAAGGTAATGGATCGTCACCAAATCAGGCGGCAGTATGAAGACCCTTTATTTATTGGTGAAGCTTCATTGTTTCCTCTATCATTATGGAACCTTCCAGGTCCTAAGATAGACGTTACACCACAAAACCATACTAGCGTTGGGTTCCTCACAGTTTATTTTACACATTCCAATTGTAACTTCTCCTTAGGTCGACGTCGCTCATTTCATGAACATTCATCAAGCACAGTGAAATATGAATCACCACTGAAACATATTTTCTCCCAAGCATCAGAAGTCCTTGCCCCCATTCGAGGTGCTTCTTTGCCATTCTCACAAGGGAAGTATTTCGGTTCGAACAGGAATTTTTTTTTTAAAGACTTTGTATATATATTCATACCCAATGCTGATAATGCTTGCAAACGTGTAAGGCCGCATTTGTCCGCTAGAGAGCGTTAAAGTTTAGAGCGAGGGAAATACAGCCGGGAAACCGCTGCAATGGCTCGCGAAGTTCCGGTTCGAACAGGCATTACTCAAGATATATACATGGACATACCTGGCAGTGCTGATAAAGACTGCAAATCCACAATACCGTGTGACAGATAGTTTAGCAGATATAGGCCAGTACTTGTCTTCACAAATGCAAGTTAGGCTTTCCTACAAGGTGAGTAAAACAGAAGAGAGAATCAAAATAGGCACACAGAGCAACCTTCGAAATCACACTCCATGGACACGGTGTCAGATGCCACTTTATTTTACACTCGTGAAGTTGCTGACAGTTAGGAATAGAGACGTATGTACATCTCTGGGGTCCTGACCCTACCCCGAAATTCACGTTTTTTGGTGAAATTAGTATCATTTTTGGAGTGTGCTTTTGAAGGTTGCCATGATGTGTCTTTAGTCCTGTGTGCCTATTGTACTTCTCCCTTCTGTTTTACTCACTTTGTGGAAAACCCTCACTTCCATTTGTGAAGACAAGTACTGGCCTATATCTGCCAAACTATTTGTTACATGCTGGAGTGGCTTTGCAGTCTTTGTCAGCAGTATCAGGTATTCATGTAGATAAGATATTTTGAGTAATAAATGCGAAACTGCGGAAGCCATTGCAGCGGCTCCCTCCCACTCACTCCAAATTTAACGCTTTCTAGTGAAAAAAAAAACAACATGGCCTTACACGGTCTAATTACTACGCAGGCATTATCAGCATCTGGGTACGAAGATATATACGAAATCTTATCAAAAATTCATGTTCGAAACAAAATAATGTCCTTGTTAGACATGAAGAAGAAACTTTGGAATTTTCGGAAGTTAGTCTAATAATTTGAACACGTCTGTAGAATTCGGTAAGTAAAATAAACCACTGAGTTCATGTATTCGAAAGGTTTTTACTTTATTCGCTAGAGACAAGAAGGTTAAAACACATGAGTCAGTTAGTCTACAGATTTCTTTGAACTCTTTATATGTACAGTAATCGATAAAAGGTTCTTAATAACACCTTGTTATCTGCGTTAGCAATAATTATTACAGCATTGTTAAAATATTTTACTCTATGGTTAGAAAGAGTAGTACTAAATTTTAATGATGTTTTTAAACTTTTCACAAGAATTTAGTTATTCAGAAGAACATTTTTTATCTGTTTGTTTTCAGCTATGTACGTTTATGAATCTAAATAACAAATATCAACATTAAAAAGCTGAATTTTCTGCCAAAATATTTACTTTTTATTTGAGTTTAATACGTCCTTCCATGTATATTGTTTATATATTTGTTCGAAAGCTTGGACTTTAGATTAAAGTTTTATTAAAAATGTTTCAGCTTGGAGTTAATGGATACGCATTTATTCTGACAAACAATGGCTATATTTTGATTCATCCAGATTTGAGACCTGTTGTAAGTATAATTTCTTATTACTTTTGAAGATTCTTTTTTAGTGCTGAAGTTTATAAATATTTATTCAAAAATTCTTTTCTCTCTAAACATTTTTGCCAAATTAAATAGAAACGAACATTTTATATTTTATAAACAGCACTACACAGATAGATTTTCTTCATGCGTTGTATATTTTGGACCATTTTGTGAGGGAATTTTCTTTGATTTAGGTTAAGTATGAAGAGAATGCACAATTTTTGGATATTTAGAATAAACATATTGTTTCCTTCGGTAACAAACATTATATCAAAGTAATCGAATAGAGAAAATATTAGTGCTTTAATAACTGCGGATCTCATCTAGACTGCAACATATTTCGATAATTTGTATAGTGGTTTAATAATACCACAAACCATAGAAGATTGATCACGTGATAGGTTCAGCTGGACTTCTGATCAAAGATCATTTCAAGATTTGATTGGATAGAACACGAAAATGAACAAAAAATGACATTTCTCTATATTTTCTCTTAGTAGTGTCGCAATTTCATTATCGTATACGTTTATCGCGGTCTTATTATCAATTGGAAACTGAATATGTGTAATATTACTCCCGCGCCATTATACCATTTCTTGAATTATGAGTAATTAATGGTCAATGTAGATATTTACGAACAGGTTCATGAAATAAGAATTAATAATCTCTTGTTCTTGTTCTTCTATTCACTATCGCGGAATCGATTAAATAGTCATACCCATAGCGATATTCGTTGTCTTATTGTCTGTTTTTTTAACACTGTACAGTATTTTAATTTACGTTCTTTTTACATTATCATAGTTGTCACATGTTAGTTTACATCAAGATATAAATTTATCAATTAACAACATTTTTGTAGGATTTAGTTTGAGCCATTAGATTGCATCATGCACAATATTTTTTTCCTTCTTTTGTCTTTATAATTTGTAATGTAGGATATATTTCCTTATGTGACTGACATTCATAATACTAGAATAAATCACTAATGATAATGGTTACCATTTGTTTATTAGTTTTGGTTTTTGGAAGAGTAGATTCCCCCCCTTTTTCTTCCTTTCCCCTCTTTTTTCTTCCCTTCCTCCTCCTTTTGCTCTATCCCTCCTCACCTTCATCCCCTTCAACATCGATGTGCTGATCGTGCATTTGTAACTATTTTGTATTCTGTAGCCTTAAGAATGCACGTTTAGAAATTAATGATTGATAGTTAATTTATTAAAGTAATTAGTCAATCTTTTGAAAAAAAAATACGTTACGTATACTACTATTGTGGTGGGATTAAATAACATATTTAATGGACTGATAGGTTTGGGTATTTTTAGTTTGTATAAGGCATTAATTAATGTAATGCGTACAAGTTGTCAGTAAGTGTTGAACGTCTGGAATGTCTTTTGTGCATTTGCAGTTCGAAGGGAAACTGAAGCCCAACTTTAACAGTGTCGATCTTACAGAAGTAGAATTGATTGATGATGGTGCAGAACCAAGAGAGTTAAATGAAACACTTCTGAAGGTAAGCATGATAATATTATAAATAATTTATTACATTTTCATAATGTTATTTCTACCTTTACTACTAATGAATTTATTTCAACACTTAAGAAAGCTGTCTTTATTACAATTAAAGTACCACGAAAGATGAAAATAGTTCATCGTACAAGGAATAGCACAATTGTTTTCTCAACTATGTGAAAAGCATTTTATTTTAATTGATTTTGATTGATGATTCATTTTACTATGATAATAAATTAATTATTTTAACTTTGAATGATTTAAATATAAAATTCTTACTTCTTGCTCACTTAGGCTATTCGCCCCACATACAGAAAGATCTATACACTAGTACGAATCTCACATAATTGTGGAAATAAAAATTTTTATTGCCTCTGAAAGATCACACATGGGGCTAAAATTGAACCCAAGAAATTTTTTTATTAGGTTCCTGTTTCTTTGAATCCAGAGCCGAGTTTTCAAGCCAAGTATTATCACCTACTCCGTCCGCATCTCGAATCTGCCATTGCGAGAAAAACATGTCAGATAGTTCCACGGAAATGTTGAATTACCGTAGAAATATCAGACTAGAAATTATCAAGGATTTTCAGTTTGGGAGGGTGTAAAATCATAATTGGGAGGATGTAAGTGGAATTTTACACGGTTTCTATAGATTTTTGACCGTAAAAGTTTTAAAGTTTTGGTGGGGGGTTGCGCTCGAGAATTTGAGGATTGACACCCTACACAGATCTGGTAGAATAATAGAAATGAGCAATGAAAAGAATATAGAAACGAAATGATGAAATACAATACAAACCACTGAACCAAGTATTTAATGTAGTACACATCGTTGTCTATCTCCAATTGCTTTGTTTTTGCCCTCCTTAATGAAATCGACCGCCAAAACTATGGAACTAAATGAAAATAATAATAATTTGTATATGATTCACACAGTGGAACATTGTATCATAATAGCATGTACAATAACAAAAAAATATTCAAGGATCTCCCTGGCAATTTTAAAACATTCTTGCACAAATAAAAAGGATTAAGAAAAATAAGTGCTTTTACTATCTTTCGGAATATTTCACAGACAAAGAACTTCAAAGTTAAATGCTACCGATCTTTTTAATTGCCAAAATAGTTGTAGTAATAGTGTACTATTTCATCACACTTTCGAAAAGATGCGACAGTAAACGAAAATATTTAAAGGTAAAGTTAAAAAGACAAAAGATTGAATATTATGTCAATTTTTTATCATTTTTCATTAAGTTTGAATATGATATGATTTGAAGCCCGAAACGTCAAATAAGATGTCCACTTTTATTACATCAAGTAAGTATTACCATCTCGCGTAAGTTAAAATAAAAAGAATAAAACTTAGCTTAGGCTCGTCAAAAGAATTTAAAATCCACAATATTTCCTTTTTTAGTCCACTGAACTTCGTCATAGGGTTGAAAAGGTAAAAATTACCTACCGAGGAGCAAGTACGTCAACCCATCTGGATGAAGGGTACGTGTGACATCAATTGGTGATGATTTCAGTGTATACACATAGAGACGGTGAAGGTCATATGCTGTCTTTCTGCCATGTGACTCGCCTCGCTGTCGGTCTGTTCCATACCTTATTTCTGTTCCCATCTGCTTCTCTCTAAGTAAGTTTTACCCGTTCAACTATCCGATAAAGTTCAGTGGAGTGTGTGAAATGCTGTGAAATTTAAATTCTTTTGACGTATTATCCAGGTGAGTTTTATTCTTTCTATTTTATTTTATAAGATGGTGATACGTGATGTTATTAAATGTTATTATCGACTGACGTGTCAACCTTCAAATCACATATAGAAACGTAATCTATACAGGGTGATTGAGTAATGCGTGCAAAAGAATGAGGGTGAATTCCTGACACCAAAACAAGGAAAAAGTTCCTTTGAAGAATTCCGAAATCTGTTTAGTTTCGAAGCTACAGGATCTCAAAGTTAAGGAAGCTTCATCACAAATGACGTTACATCTCGGCAAATAATGGTGTTAGCGGTGTCAACCTAGTAGATTGAGCTCAAAGTAATACCCAGTACATCTGTTTAATATGTTTATGATTGGCAAATGTAGCTTACCCTATGCTTGCCTCATGTAATCATTTAATTCAATCTATGTAGCACTCCCTCAATCATAAACATTGCTTAAATAGATATATCGTGTACTACTTTGAGTGAGATTTACTAATCTGACACCACTTACGTCATCATATGTCGTGCTATGACGTCATTTTTGACGATGCTGCTGTAATTTTGAGCTCCTGTAACTCCGAAACTAAGCATAATTTTGAATTACTTCAAAGAAGCTTTTCTCTTGTTTTGTTGTCAGGAATTCACTCTCAAATTGTTTAGACGCATTACTAAATCACCCTATATAACTTCAACTTCTTTGTTTTGGATGGGAGGTTAACCACCTACTTAACACGTCTCAATATTTGGCCTCAACACAATAATAGGCATCTTCTGAAGAGCAGGTTCGTGAAGGAAAGATGAAATAAAAGTACAGAAAGTAAGTAGTTTTCCTACGTAATTAATAAAGCTCTTTATAATACAACAGCTATTTTTTACATGTATCGCGTATAATATGATTAGGAACACCTTAGAAGACAACTGGAAAAAAAAGTGTGGCCAGATACATAAATTTAAAGTTGGACTTTTCCATTAAGTTAAAAATTACTATATATTATTAATGTTACATTTTCTCAAATTTAACGTAATTTTACATGTAGTCCTCCCCCGCCCTCCAACCTTTCTGAAACCTTTTTTTTTTAACATTTTCAGTTATAATTCAGTGTGCTGTACACTGTAACATATCATATATATAGTGACCCTTTCTGTCTTTAAAAACTGTTAGTAATATTACATATATCTGTAATGTTAATATTTTATAATTATATCAATTAACAGTTGACACACCTAAATACAAAAGCTTTAGAGAGGTGTTTGATTAATAGATATTAAATTTTGAACAGATTTTGAAAGATACTTGTAATATTTTGTTAATATTAAAAGGTTGTAGTTTCCATCTACTGACATTATAGACTATAAAGTAGGTCCATGCAAATAGGAATTCAGCTTACACGCAAACTTATAACAGTTTTATTGCTTAATGCATATATTGAATTTCAGGCTTTATAGATAGGGTCTAGATCATTTCTTGAACCTACATCACATCGCATATTATATATTCCTTTTCTTTTATAACAAAGTCATCTGGTCGTAACCAGGACTACGACCAAAATACTTGAATTATACCAAAGATTATATATTATATAAAATAATATAAAATTAAATTATATAAAATAATTATATTTCCTATTCTAATAATCATTCTCATATTTCGTATATTTTTCTTTTCTTTTGCAGCTGAGAGAACAGATGTTAAACCAAAATGGTGGAGCTGAGACTTTAGATGTTAAATATCACTATGACGATATGGTAAATACAGTTTAAAGGAACTAACCACTATATAATTCTTTAGAATTTAATCCATTATAGTATTCTTACGTATGTTTGGGTCTGTATTCCAACAGTGAAACCGTAATTATTTATTTAGGGTGGGAATTGTCATTTATTGGAATGGTATAAGTGTGAAGCTGGGAAGATACCAAAAGTAAATCGAAGACTATTTTTTTTTTTTAATCTGTTGTTGAAACTTCCATCAATATAAAATTCAAGAGTTCTATACTTGATTTTTTTAAATTTAACCACTCTCCTATAACGGCTCATTTCTACATTTTAAATCGGTAGTTGTAGACGTTAAAATCCTACCCACATCTTCATTAGATTCATCTATATCCCTCTTTGCTGTTCAATTCGCACGTAAATCTTGCAAGCATTTCTTTCACTAGAGGACTACAAAAAAATGGCAGTTGTAGCAATCGTATTGCTTGCTATATAAATTGATATACAGTCTACTGGAACAAAATCTTTGTCTCTGGTAAGCACAAGTATACATTTTGTTAACATTTAATAATTCACTGTGTTCGTCTTAGAATTATTTGTCAACAATTTCTAATTATTCTATATAGGGTCGGGAATGACATAATATTTCTCGAGTAACTTATTCAACATTTTCAATTAGTTTCAGTCTTTTGAATTTCAAGAACTGCTATTGCTCACTGAATATAGATAACGTTTTCTACTAACCACGTAGTTCCACGGAAAAGTGGTTTGTGTAAAAAGTCTATATTCTACAGGAAAACGAAACAACATCAAACTATTATGTAAAATCTGTATACCCTCTTATTTATTGTACTGAATACAGTAACAACATATTATCTAAAAACATGATTACCTGTACCACACAGAGGTATGCTAAATCTAACATAATAGTATTGAATTTATTTTGCTTTTCCTGCAAAATAAAGATTGTTTTTACTTAACTCGCTTTCTCATGGCACCACAGATACATGTATTTTCAAAGAGTATACTAGCAGTTAAAAATATTTGGATTTCTGACAATCGAAATAACCGAACTAGAGAGAATTATTTCTGTACTTCCTTTCAATACTTACACTTTATCGAAGTTCAAGACTTCCAAATGTCTCGTTTTGCATAGTTCATTCATTTATACGAAAAATTAGTTCTTAGTTTCTTTCTATTTGTTGACAATTTGATGTCTGCTACGTTTCATTGCACTTAATGTACCTTAAAGGAAATATATGTTTTTGTAAATTTCATAATAAAAAATAGTGCTTTTAGCTTGATTATTAATGTTTAAAACAACCATTTTTTTAACCAAGGGAAAAAAGTTTTAAAACTGTATAAAAAAAAGCATGATTATGACTGTAACTATTAACAAACTTTCAAGCACGTAATCAAATTACTAATTTCTTTCTTACATTGCTCTTTTTTTTTTGCTTTTTTGTTCTTCAAGAGTACAGGAAACCATTTTAAATGAAATCGCTGGAAATCCTATGAATATCGTTTTATCTTACAGAAATTAATTATAATTCTTCTAATATCAGGGTTCCCACTCACCTGGAAAACCTGGAATAGTCAGGCAATCCAGCTTAGCACTAAAAAGTCCTGGAAAAGTCAGGGAATTTCACTAAAAATGTCTGAAAACCTGAAAAAGTCAGGGAATTTGATAACTTATTGTTTGAAGTTCATTTAGCTACGGCAGGCATTTAATGTTAGATCGTTTTTGAAATTACTTGGAGGCTAATGTGCCAACCATTAAGCAATTTATGAAAAGAATAGTGAAATATTTTGATGTATCTTTATTTTCATGCAACTATGATCTTTATTTTCCCATGGAATTATGATATATATACAAAATGGGGTACCTGGAAATTTCTGAGTAGTGACGTGGAAAACCTGAAAAAGTCAGGGAATTTGATCTTGACAAATGAGTATGAACATATTATATGTTCATGGTAGTTGATGAGAACTCATTAAGCAAAAGGAATATTCAAATTATGTTTTCCATTATCCTATAAGATAACATAAGATATGATTGCATTATATTTATAGTTATAAAATACAATTTATAGTCAATCCATATTAACAGATATTCTCCACGATGAGAAAAATATTTGTTAGAAATCGCTGATAAAAAATATAATATAATCTGTTTCTGTTAAACTAAGAAAAAAATAATTTAAATTAAGTAAAGGTGTTAAATAATCACTAAATAATAGACACATGTAAATCTTAGTATCTTAGTGAATATAATTTCGGTTAAGTAGATAACATTTTACCTGTTATAAGACATGTTACTTACGTCTTCTTAGTCCTGAAGTATCATGAGGAATTTACCATTTTTAACGCTAACAAATGTAAATATAAATAAAAAAGTTTTTTTTTTTACTTATAGCATTTATAGGAGACAATGTTCATGGAAATTAGGGCTCCTCGCTACTCCCTCCCCCACTTTTTTAACATTTTTTCAAAATATTTCAAAATCTTGTAGCATTATCAAAATTTGAAGAAGGTTTACAAATTACTATGAAATACAATGAACAGCGATCTCAAAATCTTGTCCATTAATGAATGATACGTTGTTAATTAAATAATGACGTCATAATCTTTGACAACGTATCACTCATCAATGGACAAGATCTCGAGATCGCTGTCCATTGTATTTCATAGTAATTTGTAAGTACTAGAGATGTATCTTCTTATAATTTTGATAATGCTATAAGATTTTGAAATATTTTCAAAAAATGTTAAAACCTGGGGGAGGGAGTAGCGAGGAGCCTTATGTTAAACCTATAATATACTTTTATTCGTATGTGTTGTGTATTCAGACTAGGAAACATTGCTGTGTTATCTAACGAAATCTCGTACACACTTTAAAAAAAATGAACGTTAAATACTCATCGTTAGTGTTCTGCGACAGGTCATTGAAAAAGAAATTTCACCTTTTCCATTCGTTCTGATCTTGTGGTCTCTTTTACTTGTAGCATAGAATTTTCTACCTGAATATTGTGTAATAGTTTCGTTTGTATTCTTTCAGTCCTTTTGTCTCTTCAGTCTTGTCTTTAATTGCATATAAGTAAAATAGCACATAGGCGTACATTTTTTTTATATACAGAATTTTCTTGTTATTACTTACTGCATTATGTAATAACATTTCAATTGAATATCTCAAACACTAAGATCGGTACTCTTGTTTGAAACCAAACGTCCAGCTATTGTTTTAATACAATTACAAAGTTCAAGTAAAGATACTTCAGATAAACGGACACGTCATAATATGATTATAGCTTTACCTTGTAAACCAACCATGACTGATCTTTTAGTAATTGAAATAGCCTAGCTTTCGGGTTCCATTTGAGTCCATTATCAAGGAACCGAAACAATACTTGGGATAAATTAGCGAGTAAAATAGGAGAATGGACAAAAAAGTTATCTGCCTATAATCGCATATCGTCCGTATTGTGTTTCCTTCTGAGAAGAGAGATCCCTAGCCAAGTTGAACTAATATCGCTAACCTGCGAGGATAAAAGGCATTTTTCCATTCTCATATTTTTATCTATTATTTCTTCCTAAATTTTGTTTCAGTTCCTTGAAAATAGTTTAGAAGCAAATTTAAAAGGTCTACTTTTAAAATTATACTGGGAGAGGTGATGAATACTATACGAGGTAAGAGTTAACTACAATTTGAAAGTATTCAAGTCTATTT
Organism: Lepisma saccharinum; assembly: GCA_022664845.1. Classification (NCBI taxonomy): domain Eukaryota; kingdom Metazoa; phylum Arthropoda; class Insecta; order Zygentoma; family Lepismatidae; genus Lepisma; species Lepisma saccharinum. The sequence goes on from JAGDQP010058716.1 coordinate 11,178, forward strand.
ATCTCTCGCCCTATTTACGTTAACTGACTCAATTTCTGTATAAATAATATCGTTTTCACTTTCATTTCTTCTTTTTCTTTACCACTAGTATTACTCTTGCCTGACTTACTCTCTCACATTACTCAACTTTTGTATCCAACTATTTTTGTCCATTCTCTTACAAGTCAAAATTTGAAAGTATTCCTGTTCGTGAATGCATTTTTTACCCATCGTTATTTTCGCCTTTCTGTTTCACACTTTACAGCGTCTCCTAACCTATGTTATATGGAGCCGAAACATGTACTGTACGAATGAGCAAAAAAATAAAATTGGAAGCCTTCAAAATGTGGATATGAAGGAGAATGAAAAAAAAAATCAGTTGGGCACGGGAAATTGAGTAATGAGGAAATGTTTGTGAGAATAGGCGAGGGACGAACAATGTTCGAGGCAATAAAGAAGAGAAAAACGGACTGATTAGAACATTGGCTATGCAGAGACTGTTTACTAAGGGATGGTTGAAGGAACAAGAGGAAGAGGTAAAAGACGATTGCAACTCCCTGGAAGGTAAATCGTAGGATAAATCTAAAGAAAAGGAAAGATCGGGGTAAATAGAGAGAGCTAAACATGCCTTAAAGTACCAGCCGCTTTTGACGGAACACTAATGACATCTCTAGTTTTCAGATTTCAATTTAATTTAGTGTAGAACGTATGTAATTAAGAGAAATAAACTAGTTTTTGTTTCCCACTTATCATCTTAAAATCAGTTTCTTTAGTTGCTTGGAAGCGTACAACTTCTGTGTCTTTCCTTTTATTTCGCCAATAATATCTCTGCTTCTGACCAATTTTTCTTTCGCTTTTTCTATTTCAGAGACGAGCATTTACAGGCACAAGACACTACTACTATCGCCCTCTCGTAGGTACACCTTATACATTAGGAATAGCCTTACCTGACGAATATGGGCTGTACGGAATAGGAGTGAAAGATGCTGAAAAATTCACTACAATAAATGGTAAGTTCTCTTGATCATTGTAAGACTCTATAATGCTTTTCTGCTTTTACTCTAGTACTAAACTAGTTTATGCTATAAAATGAAACTAAACTAAGCATTATACTCATTTTGAAGTCAAGTTCACAACTGCACGTCAAGTAAAACATGATCGAAATATTTGCAGAAGGTAGGTTATTTATTTCATTCTGCGGATACTTGGTATGTACATAAATATCTCGTATATGCTTATATGCGTACTTGAATCGAAATAAGAGCACATTTATAGAAGGTATCTACTAAGTCGGAACTTGAAGCGGTATTATTGTCAGTCTTGTCTCTTTTATATTTATTTTAAGAAAG
>JAGDQP010058717.1:0-12505 GCA_022664845.1 Lepisma saccharinum
ATATTGTTTCTTCATCCGCAGTTAAACTGACCATCCAAACTGAGTAAAGAGTGGATTAAATCAAGCTGCTCAGAAATGAGCAAACATTTGCTTTAATTTGAGAGGAACTTTCTGGAAATTGAGAAATATAGTACACTTTGGATAAATACATACATACCCTTAAATTTGAATACATATATATTTTCAATTTTCAGAAGTGTAATTCCATCCATATTAATGGATCGTTCCTTTTGAAAAGGGCGTCAGTCCAAAAACGATAAAGGTGGGAATAGGACAGTTTTTGTATCTCTTCTCACATTTATACAGTGGCGCCGCCAGAATTTTAGAGACTGGGGTGCGAATGAGGTGCTGGACTGTCAAAACGGGGTGCTGATCTCTCTTCCTCTCTCTCTCTCTCTTGGCTGCTGAAATCTATAATTGAGGACTTTGTCGGAAAAAGGGCACATCATTCATTTTATAGGGTTATGTACCCTTTTTCCAGCAATGTCCTAAATTAAAACCAGTAGGCCTAAAAGATGTGCCTCAAATCAGATCAACGTTTTGGTTAGAATAGCTTCGAGTAAAGTCTGTTCAAATTTTAGACCAGTATATGCTGAAAAATGAGTAAAATTTATCTTAAAGGGTAGAAAAATATCTTACATTTGTAGAGAATGTGGCTTAGAATTAAGTACGAAAGTGTATTAAAAATAAGATGTATTCAAAGTAAAAAAAAAAAGGCTTGGTGATTCCTAGACCTTAGTTCGGTTAATTGAGCGTTGGCTTCGCGTTGGGAAGGATGTGGAGTGACTACTTAGTGTCGAAAGAGAGACGCCAGAGCAAAATTTTAACTCGTTTGTCCACTTGGAGTCTAATCCAATGTTGACCAGATTTTTAGTTCCAACTGTTTTATGCGCTTCTTATCGCTGTGCGGTCCGTTTCTTTATATAAGTCCGTCCGTTAAGTCTTAATTCGAAAGTTATTCATATAATAGTATACCTTATACTACGCATATTTACGTTTTTATGCAAGAATTAAAACATTCTTAATAACGCAACGATATAAAGCGTAAGGGGCTGAATCCGAACCGAAAATTTGGTCAAAATTGGTTTAGACTGAAAGTGGAGAAACGAGATTAAGTGTTCTCTCCGCTCCCTGGCTTCATATATTCATGAAATTTTCAATGACAGCAGTCAGTCCAGTATCGTTTTTAGATAGAGGTCACTGGGCCAAGCAAAAAAATAAAATACGCGTTATTGTGGTCGTAAGGTCATAAATAAGAAATGGAACAACCTCATATGCGATGATTGCAATATATAGTTTTGTACTAGTTCAGCTTTCAAACTACAGCACCGTTATTTTTTTATATATATATGTATGGTTTACATTTCAAAAAACTATCCCATGGAATGTGAAAATACTTCATTTTTGCTAATAAGCTTTATACAAATGTAGACAAATAGGAAAAAAAAATATTTTGATAACGGCCTAAATGACTGAGTTAGAAGATTTTGCTCATTATAAGTGAAATTGTGGGGCATAAATATTGAATACCTAGAGTTATGCAGAAACTAATTTCTGAACGGTATGATTTTGGCTTGACCTTTAATCTCGTTACATTTCAATATTTACGCCACATGCTTTTAAATGTAGTCACACGAGGGAAATCTTCTAACCTAGTGTTTTAGGTCGATACCAAAATAATTATTACTTTCTTTAATTGGGTAATCTTCCTTGTTACTGGCACTACCTAGTTTTTGACACTCCCAAGATTTTCTTTTAGGTCGAAACGAATTTGGCGAAACTGATATTGTTCATGACACGTTGCTTATAGTGCTTTTAAAGACTTCTGGAGCCTGTTTCACGAAAGTACTTGTCAATTTCCACTGGACTGTCCCATGACCGCTAACCTCCCGTCAAAATATTTAGGAATATGTGTACCGTCGTTTGTTTGCCTAGTTTTAGATGTCAAAAGTTTACAAACAATTGAATCTTGTCTAGTATAATCACACTCCGTGCACAAATTGAAAGAAAAGTGACGGAATGAGAACAAGGATTCGTTGAGGGAGGTTAGCGGTCTTGTGACAGTCCTCCGAAAATACAAACTAAAGAGTTAAAATTATGAATTGAAACAGGTCTCTGTACACGAAACGTCTTTGTTATTGGTTGTGCTTAGGGTGACCAGATATACTCTTTTTAAGAGTATTAACTCTTTTAATGGTTCAGGTACTCTATATTCAATTATATCTGAAAATATTTTGAATTATATTCTTTTCCTTGTCTTGAATTCAGTGTCTTCAAAATTTCTAAAATTCCGAGTACATTATATACAAGAATTGTAGTTAAAGGTAAAAGATCATCCAATCCATAGAGATAGGAAGAAAATAGAGAGGACATACATGACGTCACATGAAGCCAAATTCCAGTTCATCGGCAGCCATCTTTTGTGTCCCCAATAGAATTCCTCTATACCGAGTACTATGAGGACTGCCTTTTCCGATAGGAGTATGAGTGCACCACAGAGAGGCAATACTCGGAAAGAAGGATCTCTAAATATAGGGCCTGTTAATATGGCCGAAATGCCTCGTCCCTTCCCTCTCTTGGCTTCATTCCCCTCTCCAACAAAACAGCCTAAGGTTCCCTCTATTTATATTCCTAACTCGATGATCTAATGTAATGAAAGAAAAAGTATACTTTCAAATGCATTTTTGACTGGAAAACTAAGTGTCAAAATCCAGATGGCTCGAGTCGCTATGGCGATTTTTGTTATGCTGATTTATGGAGACAATCTTCTCACTTTTCCAAGAACGTTAGGCTGTCTATGACGAAAGATGATTAGCTTATGACGCAGGCTAGAAGAAAGTACAATAATGAAAACAGCAGCTTACAATAATTATTACCGAATCAATAAGAAAAGTCGAAACATTTTCGGATTGTATAAATATTTACGAAAAAATTAAAAAGAATATAACAACAGCTGAGCTTTCTGTTCTACACTTTAAATATTTATGAATGTACAAAGACATAATATGAAAACTTTTTTTGGTTGGTCTGCTTTTGAATTGCTTAAGGATAAAAGCAACGATCTCCAACAAAAGATGCCAGCACTGCCTCCGTATATGTCTAATGTATTTTATTGTTACACGAAATTTCCTTGCTGTTTCTATAAATTGAAGCCTAGAGAGTTCAAACTTTCAGGGACGAAAGTTCATAACAAATTCAAGAGCATAATCGATGCCGATTTTTAATTTTCTTTTTGGATTATTGTTGAAAAAGCGTTATTGATGTAAGTTTCGATATTCACTACAACAGTGAAGCAATTTCAGCAATGAATCAAAATATAAATAAAAATGGCCATTGATCGAACTCTTGAATTGGTTATGAACTTTGTTTCTTGAAGGTTTGAACTCCCTAGACTTGAATTTGTAGGAGAAGCAATGAACTTTCGTGCAACGATAAAAATACATTAGACATATACGGAGATAGTGCTGCCATCTATTGTTGGAGATCGTTGCTTCATTTTATCCTTAAGGCCTCCTGCCAATGGAATGAGGATAGGTAAAGGATGGGGGATATATTAATCAGGACATTAATTAAGGAACTATCCAGACATTCGCCTGGTGAAACTTACGAAAAACCTCACTCGGGATGGTCGGCGCGGAGTTGGGAGTTTGGACCCAACCGTTGCCGACCCAGAGACTGACATTAGCTTCTTGTACCACGGGCTAGGTTTCTGCCTGGTATATAGGTCGGCAGGTCCGGTTTGTAGGAATTATCGGAATACAACCATATATTTTATGTTAGTGTGTTAGCTATACTCCTTTTTGTCAAGAATTTCTGTGCACCCTAGTCGTGGTGATGATTTCAAGAAAGCTTGGTTAAGGTAGAAACTAAACTATAACATCTAAGCAGAGAAGCTAAGGATTATTTTTTCGTTTTCGTCTGGTTTTTTTTATTGATATAATTTAAAAATGTAGTGTTTTGTCAACTAGAAGGATGTTTAGGGTACCGGTACTCTTAGGATGCATCATTGTGTAATTTATTCTAACCAGTTATTGCTACTAAGTGGTGCCACTGGCTGCTATAGTATACCATTTTTCTACAGAGGCATTTATTTGTAATGTGAGCCCAATATCTAGACTCTTTTAAATCGACTTTTCCGATTTCTAAGTTAGCTACTGTTACCGTTAAACGGTTAGCTACTGTTAAACGGTCGTAATACAACGTTTAAAATGGCTACGTCCTATTGGGTATAATGGAAAGAAATGAATCAAACCTGACATTTCCAACTAACCTATTAATAATGGATATGATAATATAAGAATATTTTTGATGGAAAATGAAAATTTATTTTTCTTTTTTCTCTCTTTCTTTTTGCCTATTACAACTTCGAGCGTTATTACTATTATGATCGGACGATGCTATTCTTACCTTTAAAGACTCATTTTCATGAAAGCTTGCGTTACTTGCTTTGCGTGCGATTTGGGTGAATAGCCAACAGAAACACGAGTTTTATTGCATATTTTATTGTAAGGTAAGTGTAACACGTGTTTCAATTGACTGTTCACCCAAACTGCACGCAAAGCAAGCAACGCAAGCTTCCAAGGAAAGGAGCCCTACGGTTTAAAAATACAGTTGCTAAAGTTCGTAGCTTCACAGGATCTAATACTTGGAATAGGTGCCAAGTACTGGTCCCAGCTGTACCAATTAGGGCTTATTTTCATGAAGGCTTGCGTTGCTTGTGATTTGAGTGAATAGTCAATTGAAACATGTGTTTTATTGCGTGTTTTAAGGTGCGGTTTTGTTTCAGCGATGGTCGTATGCGATGGCTGCATTCAACAAATGCGTGCGACGGAAGCATTTCGTTGGGTAGTTTCATTTGTACTTTCGGCGCTGCTGCGTTTTTTCTTCTTTTTTTTATTGCTAGTCACTGCTAACTAGCACCCGTCAAAGAGTTACGCCCTTTATTTCGGGGAAGAGGGTTTAAGGATATGTAGAAAGGAATGTTGCTGGTCGAAGTGGAGTAATAATATTTTAGTATCCTTTATTTTTTTTTAATCTTTATAACTTGGATATTATAAGCTTTGCTTATAATCATTAATTTAGTTAAGGGAAATCAACGAAAATGGAGTGAGTGAAATATGAGTATGATGTGCACTACTACGCCACATACATGTAGACGAAACAGGTAATTGACAGTCTTCTTTCCCAGGGGCTACTCTGGACTTGATGAGAGACAGATGAGGCCCTGGTCGTACACTGATGGATACATTGCAATTAATGAAGTGAATAAGGGAAGAGTGATTAATTAGGAGTCATTGGGAAAGTTATACTTCTGTTTCTAAGATGTTGGTATGTACGAGGACAAAGGGACCAGAGTAGGTGGCTTGCAGATTGGTGTTGAGGATTGTACGGGCGGCGAATTGGAGATGGTGCAGGACTTCTTGGTGTTGGAAGGGATAGAGGTTTTCGAGAGCGACTCTTATGAAGGTTAGGAATTGTGATGTGGTAATGGGCTGTGTCATGGACGTAATGCGTGAGATGTGTGTATTGGTTTCAGGAGTTCGGATAGGGACGACAAGACCAGGATTTTCGGGTTTCGGTGTGGGACGACCTTTGCATTTGTAGCTGAAGGTTGGATGTTTCCCTGCACTGGTATTGCACTTAGGCGGTTGTTGTAGGTTTGGGCAGTCTTTTGTGTTGTGAGGTCCGGTACAGTATGCACATGTAGGCGTATTGGGACCAGCGGAAGTTTGATGAGAATTGTATTGCTGGCATTTTTCACATCTCAGAGGTAAAGGAGGCGGTGAGTGAGAAGGTTCGACCCGATATCATCTTCTATAAATATAGGCACTTGTTGTAAGTAACTCACTGATGATGTCTTGATTGTTGGTAAGGACTCTGATCATATAGCTTGATGTTCCTGAAGTGGTTTTAATTCGAAGGCACTTAGTAAGAATATGTTCCTCAGTCGAGAGTTCTTGTTCAGCTTCTTCGTCTGTAATGGTTGGCTCAACTATTGTGATTACTACGGAGAGCATTGGTGGTCTTCGTGGAGGTGGTGGATGTCTGATAGATGTATTCTCCATTGCAGTTCGTTTAGCTGATTTCCCGAAGATTTCGTAGCTGTGTTTATTTCGGATGATGGTAACTAGTTTTGGATTTGGCGATTTAACAATGATACCATTTTAAGTTGGAATTATACGAGCGACAGCGTCGCGAGGAACATATTTGATGAATTGCTGTAGCAAGAGTTTCGGTGATTGATATTTCGGGTCAAAATTTGTGAGATGAAATTAGTATGAAGCTTGTTCTTTTCCAAAAGAGTCAGTTTGGTTAGCCAGGTCCATATATTCTGAATCCGAATCTGAAGTGCTAATGGTATGAGTCCTTTTCGATGGTGGTGTGGTCCGTCCTGATTGGCTTGCAGTGAGAGAGTCTGGTCTTGTAAAGGAAGAATACTGATCTGAATAAAGTTTATGTTTTCCTGTAGCTCCTGGTGCATACTCTGGATGATTTTGGTAAGCTAGTGGTCCTGGAACAGTCGGAGGTAGATGATGACGTCCTGGGTGATGTTTGTCAGTCATGTTGACGAGAAATAGTGAGAGGACATTTAGCGTACACAACACAGTGATGGATAGACTGATTAGTCGCTGAGCAATGACTGGTATTGTATATCTCGAATTAACTTGCACCCTCCCGCACTGGAAAATGCCCTCAATCCTAATCTGATCTATACGTACAGATCTCTCTTGTACGTGTACTATACAAGGTCCTCAGTAGTTCGCTATCAAATCAGAGTTAGAAGTTATCAGGACGCTTTACTACACTTTATACGATTTACTTTCTGAGCATTGGGAGTTTAAGATCTTTCTGTAAACTACATTTCTTACAGTAACAGAATTTTAGGCACGATTACAAACAACTATGACAACAACATAATCAGCATTTTAAATTAAAGTAATTATTTACAAGTGCTCCTTCTGACATAAAGCACTCGAAACTCCTCAAAATGCCATGTTTTGCTTCCTACAGCCATGCAAGACACTAAAACACGTGCAAAATGAAAGAAATAAAGTTCCTCAAGTCAAACATGTGACGTAACATTAACGTCACAAATTCTACTGTAGGAACTATTTTTTATTATTTTTGCACGCATTTTAGTATCTTGTATGGCTGTAGGAAGCAAAACATGACATTTTGAGAAGTTTCTAGTGCTATATTTCACAAGTTCAAAACGGAAAATACAAACGTAAACCACGCACTTTAACAAACATAAAAATTAAACTTACCTTAAGGAAGCGGAGGATAAATGTGCTTCACCGAACCACGTGCCTGAAAAAATGGACGAATAAAAACCGGATGGTTTTCTCTTCCGCGTGTTTCCACGAACATTTTTTTTTTTTGGCAGCGAAATGCATGTTTTTCCTTATCAAAATCAGATTCTCTTCCGCAATTCTTACATATTTTACCAATGGACAATATCCAATGTCGTTTTAACAAATCTAACACTTTTCCGTTAGTATCTTCAATAGCACATAACTCAATCACATCGTAATCACTAAGCTCGTATCCCGAACACGGCCCATTTAACATCAATACATCTGGCACTGGCAGTGCGTAAGACATCTAGCACAACTGGAGTCGAGAATTCTTTCACTTCGCATCAGCAGTTTGAACACTACCGTTACTACAGAGTGCAGTCATATCGTATGATATCAGGGTTGCCAATAAAAAAATGTGGGAAAAGCAGAAAGCTCGTTCGCTGGCAAGATATGTTTTCAGCTCTACTCGCACGGCTGGGCAGCTATTGTGGCAACTTTCGGAGCACACTTGGAAACACTTCCGGTACTTCACAGAACTTTTGAGTAAACAGTACATTTGCGTATGCCCACCGCTAACAGGGGGCTGCGACCCCCCGCGGCTAACGCCGCCCAGCTCCCTTCGGACGCACCCTCCCCCCCTTGCACCTGCCCTGGTGAGTTTATATACATTCTAGTTTAATGGCCTCTTTTAAAATTGTAAATCACAACTTTTATTAAATTTCCTTTTCTGTATTTACATGAAAAACGAAAGTAACTTCTTGCTGTTACTTATCGTTCAAGATAAGTGGGAGTGAGTTGCCAAGTGTTTCCAAGTGGGTTGCAATATGGCTGCCCAGCCCTGCGAAAAGAGCTGATAAAAATCGTCTGGCAACACTTGAGACCTGCGACTCTGAAAGAGTAAATACACAAAAACAAAGATGGCGATTCGCTCTCCTAGTAGGTAGGTCAGAACATAGAATATTGTTTCTATCATATGTTACGCGTGTCCTTATGACACATATTTTCACACGGTTTTGGAATTTCTGGATGCAAATTAATTAATAAAACACCATATTAAAAAAATATAACACCACACAACAGAAGGAGCACTTGTATAGTATTACCTAAATTAAACTCAACTTCCATTCAATATAAAACAATGTAATTACTTCAAGCTGCCTGAAAACTCTGCTGCCATCTCTCGAACATCAAACTTACTACAGGACAATAATATCTTCGTATGAATTCTCTTTCTTTCGGGTTTTACCAACAATTTTATAGTATTTTCGTGCATTCTTGACGTAGCTTTCAATCTCATCTCTGCTGAAGTTCATATTTGGCACAAAATAGTTCCAAATTCAAAGAAAACACGGATAAAAACTGCACAACACTCTGCAACGCATGCGATTGCTGCAGGTTCACTGCTCTCCGAAGGAGTCGTTGCAACAGTTGCTAGCGACACCATGCGTCGGACGCGCAAACCAAACTGGCTTCACTGATTTCCCTTCAACGTGGCGCGTGCAGCAGTTGCTTGCGATCTTCGTATGCGACAATCGCACATATGAAACTGCATCTTTATTGTAAGATAAGTGTAACACGTGTTTCAATTGACTATTCACCCAAATCGCAAGAAAATGAAAATGAGCCATCACTGGTACACGTCTTCAGGGCTGGGTTACAACAAAAATACTTAAGTGTAAAATCTGACTTAAGCAGACCATCGAACTCTACATAATACTGGAGTGACTACTTAAATCAAAAAACGGGCCGCACAGCGATAAGAAGCGTATAAAACTAAGTTCGAACTGAAAATTTGGTCCACATTGGATTAGGCTGGAAGTGGACAAACAAGTTTAAATGTTTGTTCTGGCGTCTGTCTTTAACAATAAGTACTCCAGTATTACGTAGAGCTTGATGGTCTGACTTAAGTCAGTTTTTACACTTAGGTACTTCCTTGCAACATAGCCCAGGTCAGTAATATTTTCTTCTGATCTCCAGTACCATTATGTCTACATAGCCTACAATTTAGTTCTAGGACTAGCATTGATTTTGTTCAACTGACGTTATATCTGAAACGATATACCTACTCAAAATGTCTTGTGAACGAGAATGCCAATTAATAAGTGGATGTGAATACATAGGCTACAGCGTATGAACTATTGATCATTTCACAGTTTTCAAAACAATAAATTGATTCTGCATTTTTATTATTTCAATGCACAATTAATTTCAGAAAAGATTTGAGAGTTTAAAGTTAGGCTAACTTTTCACGCAACCATGTGTTGCTTGCGATTTCGGTGAGTAGCCAATTAAAACACGTGTTTAAGTATGTGTTCTACGTGATACGCGAGTTTCTATTGGTTACTCATAGAAATCGTAAGCAAAGCACATGGCGAACGCCTATAAGGAAAGCTGGCCTTAGCCATAAACAGAGAAATACAGCTGGAATTAATATGCACTTGAAGTTTCAAAACAAAAGTTGTCTAAACGTGCCAATAACTGGTACGTTTACCTTGTATGAAGACAGGGAGCCGAGGGGATAGTTAAGCTCGATCGTCCATTTCCAGTCTAAACCAGTATGGTTATCGACCGAATTTTCAGTTCTAAATCTTTTCTTTACACTTGTTACCGCTGTGTGGCCTTCCTTTTACTTATGTCTTCATTTATGAAAAACGTATTATTTACTGCATATACGCCGGTACTACATAACTCAAGAATTAGACATAAATTCAAAAATAACCGGGCCGCACAGCAATACCAAGCGTGAAAAACTTGAGAACTTAAAACTTTTCCATATTGGATTGGATTTGAAGTAGACAGTAGAAGTTTGATGTTTGTTTTGGCGTCTATCTCTTGACACTAGCCTATTTCTCCAGTATCGTTACGTAGAGCTCTACAGTTTCTTATGTTTTCTTTCTTTCCAGAATCCAGACATCGTTTACCACGGTAAAAAAACAAAGTATTTTTCTCACGAACTACTAAGCCAATTCTATCTGGCAATGCTGAGGTCCATTTCATATCATAAGATCTTGTTACTGTGAACTTTAATCATAAGTCGATTTACTCCAATTGCTTCGTTTTGGTTTTGTTTCTGTTGTTGTTTCGCTGCGTGTAGGGAGTGAATTCCTGCTGTGCGTTGTCTAAAGGATCTGTATAAATGGAAACACGTTTTGTTGTGACGCCAATACATTGTGGAATTATTACGTGATAATGGGGTTGGGTACATTTTTTATAACACTGAACAATAACACAATAATAATCTCACGTATGCTGTCAATTGGCTTACTTACTCATGTTAACAGGTGTTGTGGGCAGATGAATTACAGACGAAATGTCATGTGCACATAACTTTTATAATGTAATGTTTAAATTCCTTGTAAAACGCCTGTCCTAAATAAGTGTTTAGGATATTACTTCCATGATACACATGTCAATTTACAAACAGTCACGCATAACGTCTTACATGTTTACACGTGTATATAGGCTTCATTCACTCTACTATGTATATAGCTCTGACATGGTTCCGCAATGGGGGCTGTTACCCCTCCAAATCGTCGGGTCAGGCTCCAACTTAAAAATTGATTCAAGTTTAAAAATCAACAGAATAAACCTACATTAGGGTAACCAGACTTATTGTTTTAAATGGGACTGTCCTTTTTTCTAGACAACTGTAATGTTGTTCCGGCAAATCGTTAACGAGACAGCAAAATGTTCCGTTTTAGGTCCCTTGATTGCGAAGCTATAAGAAAAAGAGACCTGGAGTTAGTTTGTTCGTTCGTGTCCGGAAATTAAATTTCCAGAACTACAAGCTGCAGAGATACGTGTGAGGTGTCGTTAGAAAGGTCTTTTGACTAAACTAGCTCAGAGACCCTGGAACCGTCCTGATTGGTCAGCGGTTTAGTGTTGCCATCTCACGTTTTAAAAATATAATTGTTCAAATTGCTTGCATTCAGTTAGACCTAGCTGCACCAAACTGCATTTGTAAACATCATTCAACACATTACAAAAACACTGAGGTCGTCTGCGCTGCCAACCAACCCACTTATCAATGTTGCCAGCCTATTTTCTATAACATTATCTTTGTTTCCACATTGCTTCCATTATTTTAGTCATAAAAGCACCAAACTTGGTATGAATATTTTTTGACACAATAGGAACATACTGCGGATGTTCCCGCTCCTGACGAACCTCGTTGTAAGTGTTGCCAGCCCATGCCAAAATATATCCCATGAACCAAGATGGACAGATGTTGTTCCAAAGGACTGAGCTAGACTAGCTCAGTCAAAATGGGCAAGGATAGGCAAAAATACTGTATCGTAAGGAGCGGAGGCCATGGGGGCTTGCCCCTCCTGAATACTTACATCTAATTTCCCTAATAATTGTAATGGATATGCAAATTTCGTAACAGCGAATGAGTATGTAATGTCTATGTTTGTAGACTATGTATTTAATGGGGTTATTACTGAGCCGCCGTTGCTCAGCGGTAGAGTGTTGGGGCAGCATTCGGGAGGTCATGGGTTCGATTCCAGCGGTGGACCATCCTTACTGAATTTTTTGCAGGGATTTTCCTCAGTTTCAATAGGCAAATGCCGGGATGACACCTTGAATATAGGTCATGGCCGACACCTTCCCGACTAACCTTCCCCGGCCTGAGCCTTTGATGCCTAAAGGCAGTAAATAAAATTCAAATTAATGGTTTTATTTCATTATTATTAATAGTATTGAACCGTATTTTATAAATAACCACATCAGAGAAATTATATAATTATTAGTTCATTATTATTATTATTATTGAATGGCTAGAGGACGGAGAAGGGTACAGGAGGAGTGAGAAGGGGAAAGGGATGAGGAAGAGGACAGGAGGAGTGAGAAGGGGAAAGAAAGGGGGCGCTGAAGTCAAGTAAATCCTGCTCTGTTCGCAACACTGAGAACTGCTGTGCTGAGGTGCGAGAAAACCTTCAAAGACTTTGCTAGTGTGTCGAATAATGTTTACGCCAAGTTTGATGCAGCTGAATGGAAACAATTTGAACAACTGGTAGATATATTTTAAAGAAAAATGCGTTTGCAACACTGAACTACTGAACCAATAAGGATCGTTCTGGCGGCTCTGAGCTAGTCTAGCCATGACCTTTTCAACGTCACCTCAACCACGTTTCTACAGTTTGTAGCTTATGAGATATATTTTCTGGGCACGAGTTGGCAACACTAACAACAGTGCCTGGGTG
>JAGDQP010058718.1:0-12505 GCA_022664845.1 Lepisma saccharinum
ATTATATGAACGGCATCTGAAAATACCCAAAGCCTCCTGTTTTTTTCTGAAGGATGAGGAATACTACATGTAACATTCCCGCGTTTCCCACTGATTCCCAGACATGACCAGACTTTCTTATTAGACTGACTTCCATCACATACAAAACCAATTACTTGTACTCCTGCATTCTCTAGCTGTATAACAACTTCAAGCAAAATCTTAGCCAAAATTTCACCTGGAGTTGCATTCTTGCTGGCATAGATTGCAACAGGCTGCACCCAGTTCTTTAACAGGGGGACAAACGTGAACACTAGAGCATGATTTGCCAGCTGTTTTCTCGATTCTTGTGGTGTTATACCTCCAAAATTAACAAATCCATCAACCTGAAGAGTATTTGCGTTAAATTGAAGCTCCTCTTTCAGCTTAACTTCATCAAATAACAAAATCCCTAGAGAGCTATTTGCATCCCCTTCCCTACACGCTTTGCTGATAGCATCTAGAGCATTCTTGTTGATACCATAAGAACATTTTAAACCCTTTAGTAATTTTCTTAAATGAACCATAGACGGCAGTGGAAGCAGATTATGTGGTACAGAATGTTTGTAGCCTTCTGGAGACTTTATTCTTAACAAACAACTCTCTAACCAAAACTCTTCGCTGTACTTCATTCCCTTCGAACCTTTGACGCTATGCTTTTTAATTATTATGTCAATGATCATTTTTCTTTGCGGCTAAGACGTTCATCGCATCGCCTACTATGGTGAGCTGCTCTTTGCGCAAGGAAAAGTTCTTTCTCTGGTGACGTAACTTTTTGTTTCGTTAAAAGTAATTTGCGCTTTGTTGCCACCAAAGTTCTAGATAGTTGTTTCACCTTCGTTTTTAATGAAGTAACCGTATGATCAGGAGAGATTCTGTCGTTATTTACTGACAGGGTGTTATTTACTGATGGGGACACATAAGCAAAACAATTAACCTCATCTCTGACAGTTCCACTGTCATTGTCCTGTTTTTCTTTAGGTCCTTTGTTCTCACAGTAAGAAGCTCTCTTGGTCGGAGATTTTATTTTCTTAGGATTAGCACTACTGAAGTAAAAAGGCAAATTTGGAAATATATGGGGCACTGCATGAGGACGAAGACCCCAATTCTGTCTGGGCAACTCAACTGCCTTCCCTTGAATAACAAATGTATCAACTTTCTTAATGAGTTCTTGAGAGAAGTGAAGGTCACAAAACCTGTTTTTGTCTGAAAGTGGTAAGTCTTTTCGTGGGATCACCGTTGTCCATTTCTTCCCTAGGTCAAGGTCTGAGGGTTTTTTAAAGAAGTGTCTCCTTTCAGTCGGTATATTTTTGCCATCGTAGCCAGACTTGCAATCTGGAATAAAACAACTCGGCATTGTTCTGCTCTATCTGAAAACACTCACATACACACACTTCTAGAATACCCGCCAATGTTACATATGAATTTCAACCGCACTGTCTGTTAAAGCAATGGGCCACCACATAAAACAAACGTATTATAAAGCTCAAAATAAACACAAGACACTCGCAATATTTACAATCATCCAGAAAAGTAAATTAAAATTTAGAAGTACTTGTCCTGTATTTCACTACACGTTTTGTGGCTGAGAACATACACACCGGAACCTAAATTATTAATTAATATTTCGGAAGACACAACACTTCACGAAAGCACTTCAAATGTACACAGGAACCACATTAACAACACTTCACTAACACAGAAACTTATAGCAAAACGTGTCCCGTGTTCAATGTTTACAGTGCAAACAGTTTCAAGCGCCACAGTTTCGCGGTTTCTCCGCTTGCAATGCTTTTTAAATGGCAAGAGTTTGAAGAGCGCACACTTTCTAGTTCCATACGCTATGCCTTAAGCAATGGAATCAGTTGGAAAATAACAACAAAGTGAAAAACATATAAACATGCACACATATACTAACACGATACTGTACATACAATACACAAAAGGATAAAAAGTTACTTTAAATTATGCTATGAATATCATGTTTGCTTGAGCTTTCCCGCTGTTGACATAGTAAGTACGTGTTTAATGCTTTCTTGAAAGCATTAAATGTTTTAACTTCTATAATGAAATTAGACACAGCATTCCATGACCTGGCAGCGAATATTGAAAATGATGCGCTTGTTTGTTTAAGTCGATGACGTGGAGTATCTAAGTTCTTATTTCGGCATGTCGAATAAGAATGAAGAGCAGATCTATTTATTAGCTTCCTATACAGATATTCGGGACATTCTGTTTTAAGAATTTTAAAAACAACACAGCAATAGTGTAAATACCTTCTTCTTGACATTGTCAGTAAATTGTTGTTATTGAGAACTGACAGAATATGTTCAAATTTTCTTAAGCCAAAAGAGAAGCGGACACAAGAATTTTGTACCTTTTGTATCAACTTAGCTTGGTTTATTGTAAGAAGTGGACCATAGACAGTATCACAATAATCGAATAAAGGTAGTACCAACATTTGTGTGAGAAGAAGTCTTACATCTTGTGATAAGCAGTCTCGAATTTTATAAAGATTTCTTAACACCCCTACGGCTTTGGAACATTGGGTAGACACATGTTTGTTCATGGTTAATTTCGCATCGATTTCTATTCCAAGATTTTTTATGTATTCTGAATACTTAATGTTTGAGTCCATTACCTGTAAGTCTAAATCGTAAGGTGTGATTTTATTGAGTTGATGAGAAGTTCCCAGAACAGTGTACGTACAAAGTCCATTATTAACGCAACAGCTACTGATTGCATTTAGGTCTTGATTAAGAGCTTCAACCACTTTCGTTATGTTCTCAGGTAATGTTTTTATGAGTAATTGGGTGTCATCGGCATAACAGTGAATTTTTTCATGTTTGATAACTGATACCGTATCTGCGGAATATAGAATGAACAATAATGGTCCCAGAATCGAACCTTGTGGAACACACCTGTCATCATTAATTGCTTCGGAAACTTTATATTTTGAGTTTGCAAAGTAACCTGTTGTTTTCGATTTAACATATAGGAACTGAACCATTTTAATGTGTTGTCAGCTATGTTGTCAGCTAAGTATTCGAAACTATGTTTTTGTTAATCTGTTTTTATGTGTTATATTAATGTGTTTCCTTCCTGTACGAGTCCCAAGTAGCACATATTCGTCGGCCGATATGGATATATTGAATTTTACATCGATCGACATCGTTCCACGACATGGGCCCATATGGGATAGCAAACATCTTTGCCAATATCGGTCAACGATATCGATCGATATCGTACGTCGACATCATTCATCGACTTTGCTTAATATAGGGTATCGACTTCGCTCAATATCGGTCATTGACACTGTGAATATAATGTAATCCTGCATTCTTAATATTTTTAAAAGGGATTCCCCCTTTTTATATAGGACCAGCAACATAGACAAACCAACAAGAAACAGTAAGACGCGTCACAAATTGTAAAATAAAGTTACTACTTATGTAAAGTACTATTTTTTGTAGCTAAAGTTACATCACTTCGCTGCGCTAATGGATTGTACAATTTGTCTACCACTGTTTTTTTTTCTTTACATTTTTGTTAAGAATTTTAGAGTATAATGACCATGATTACAATAGAGCAGCTTCAATTGAAGGAAAAGATGTAAAACAAATGTAAATAAATCTAACGCTAACTTATGCTCCTACGAAGGGGGACCTTGAGAAAATACGCTGTTTTCTACCGTACAAGCGAAACAAATGTGTGAAATGTTCCCCGATTCTGACGATGTGAGATAAACAGCATAATAAATATTACTATAAATCTTGTTGGTTTGTTTGTGTACTTACAGAGATCAAAGAATCCTTGGGGAAACAACGCTTTATTTGTCTATATCCATCCCGTGGAAGGATATGTTATTTTTGCACTTCAACGATCAAAAACTTCTTTGTCACCAAACAAAGCTGGCCGCGTGTTGAACCCAACATGAAGTTTTATATTTTATTGCTTGCATAAACATCGGTTTGCCCATATAGATCGGTATTGATCAATATAGACATCGGCTGCCGACGTGGATCAATATTGTTTCATGACGAATGTTCTATTTTTTTTAATAATAATTTATTCCTTATAATCAAAATGTTTTGTAGATAATCGATTTGTTTTCTGCAAAATACTTACTATAGTTTTAGAAAATAGGTAAATTAGTGATACCGATAATGAATGTCGATCCCACATCTATCGACGTGGGCTCAAACGGGGCCACTTTCCCGCCTGCATTATCGATGTGGATCGATATGGGTCCCATCAGTGGCCAACGTGCATGAGTTACTGGGGGCGTTAATGATAATGCCACGGTGAGGAAAAAAGAATTGTATCTTACGTGAAGACATAAGATGCGAACTGTTTGGATCTCCAGAAGAATTGCATTTTAAAGATTATTGGTAGATACCAGACTCAAGTCTTGGAATGCGTTCGATCACTGCAACGTCTCTTCTTGAAACTTCTATTCTGAAAGCAGCAGCTGCGGCATTCCCTATAGCAGCAGTGACGTCGAAGATTGAGGTTCGTAATCCGAATCGGTACTACTTTACCCTAGTTGGTCGGTAGAAGATGAATCTTTTGATGATGTTTAATTTTTGTGTGCTTACGAAGAATAGGATATTTTATTTCCGTTTTCCTCGTAACACATCTTTTTTGTATACTGCAAGCCAATTCGTACTTTTGTACTTACCTTCAGATCATCGCTGTTCTTTGTTGTTGTAGAAACAAGCCCTTTCCTGTTTTTTTCACATCTACAATCTTCGCGGACAGATCGCTTGTAGGAGTAAAAATCAAATATTCTCCTCTTTGGAACTTCAACTATCATACATTGGCCACTTTTTTCTCCAAGAGATGGAGACTTCGAAGATTTGGACACATAGAAGATTTGCGTATGTTTTGACTTGTTTTAAAATAATCCGTTATCATTCGAACAGCTCAATGTAAACCCAGAATAGCAGAGAGAAATACCCTCCAAACACTTTCCCAGCAGTTGGCTTAGATCTCGTAGCACCTGGATGATCTTTATTACATTCGCCGTTTTTCCATTTCCAGTTGAAATATAAACTTAAATGTCAGTAAATTGGGATATAATGTGCCTGCAATTCTTCTGGAGGTCTAAACAGTTCGACTCTTATGCTTCCACATAAGGCAACTTTTTCGCCATCGTACATTAGCACTAATGATCGTACAGGTAGAAAACAGAGTAAGATAAAATACAAACACAGATTAACAAAAACACAGCTTCGAATATTTTTCAGTATAGAAACCAGCTGACGAATGGCTAACAAAATGGACTAACGACAAGAGAAACAGTCAGTTGGCGGCACAATTGTCATGCTTGGAAAGCTATTTTTCGTTTCGCTCGAGCTGATCAGATGAGAACAGGACTACGAAGCAAATGAAGAGTCAGTCGTCGTAAAAACAAACGCTGCTTCCCACTTTTAATTTCCAGGCTATATTATTTAATTGTACTTTTTTTTTGTTCCTGAGACTCTAGAAAAAAAGTGAAGCCACTGTTGCCGTCTTCCTACAGTTTTCTCGTGTGCTCTTCACAGAAATCTATTAAAGCAAGAAATGCTTTTATAAAATAAGGTTATTTGAGACACAAGCTTCCTTAACTACCTTATTAAGGGCCCTGTGCCTTCATTGTATGTCTATGACGTATCACAACAAAAAATCGATCGACAATACTCACAAAAACTGGGTCCCGAAGCTGAAAAATGCACATTTTTTTAGTAAAATGTTGAGCGGATTGTCTACCTTCCTGCAGTAATATTTTCAAAGTCGATGGGGAACCTCAGGATGACCTCCGAAGATTGTGAAAAAATCACAGAAGTCTCTGCCAATATTGTGCACTTTTTATCACTATGGCACCGGAAATTTTGACAAAAAGTTTTTTTTCGATACATCCTATTGGACACACCCTTGTCAGCACAACAGGTCATTATGTTAATAACAACTTACTGATATTATATGCAAACACCGAGTAGAGAAAGCTAGGAGTCTACCTTCTACAGGATGTAATCTGGTCATATAATGTAATCCAATACCAACTCAAATACACAACGGTGTGGTGTCTCAGCGGGAAGATATCGAGATTAACCAAGTCATCACGAAGAGGCGGATGTAATTCTAACTTTACAGGCAATCTTAATAACCATGGTGGGTTACTGTAATTTCAGATGACACAGATATATTTCTACTTTTGATACACCACTATGCACTTAACAAGATAAAGTGTGATTGTATATTTCAAGCTACACAAACCAAAAGAACATCAATAGATATCAAAGTACGTGTTGAAGAATATATTGCTATTGTGGATCAATTACTGGAAGCGCATGCTCTACCCGGTTGCGATATAGTTGCAGGATTATCTGGCAAGGAAAAGCCGTCTTGAAGATACTTAAATCCGCAAATACACTGAATAAGCTTGGTGATGAAAATGAATCTATCGACGATATGGTATAAAAAACAGCGCATCCATGACGCATGTTAACTTTTAGGTTTGGAAGAAAAGAATATCTAGTAAGAATGTGTCATCCATGTCCAAACTTAGGACTCTTCCACAAACAATTAAAATATTTTAGGAAAATGTAAAACGAGCACATTACCAGGCACGTATTTGGAAGGAAACTTTAAGAAAGAATCCTCCTGATGTGAACCTAACACACTATGGTTTGACTAAGAAAGAATCTTCGAAATCACTTATGGCAACACAGTTACCGCCAGAAACAGATGTAGCGCCAAAGGATATTTTACAGATGATCAGTTGCAATTGAATTGCAGATAGGACGTGTCATACACACTGCAAGTGTGTAATTGCTTGCCTATCATGTACAGGCTTTTGCCAATGCGCTAAAAATTAACAATGTTTAAATCCATGTACAGTGCACAGACAGATTCAAATAATGAGACGGAAGATGCCGAAGATTCCTCTGATGTGGAAGAGTCATGATATCCTGATGTTCTTCATTCTTTTATACTAAAGTTTTTATATTATGAATATAAAAAAATAATAAATAGCCACTGCGAGCATACCATCACGTATACCGGACTCATTTAGATCAACTCTAGGGATCTAGGACTTTCATTTGATATCAAACATGGTTATATTCAAGTAAATTGATCAATATCATAATAAGAGGTAGGCATTATAAGGGGCCATACTGATGACGTCATATCTCGAAACGCTCAAGTGAAATGGGACTATCATATCAATTTTAAGAGCATACGTATTTATTTATTAAATCAGGTGTAGGAATATTAAAATCATTATTTGTATTGTTAAGGTTATATGCAACACACAGTCGACATCATGTAAAGAATTCGTTGACAAAGACCTGGCAAGTATGTTTCCCTCTTACGTACATGCAAGCTGATGACCGAAGGAAACAATAGCTGAACTTCCTGGATTGATTCACGCTTATGGAAAGAGCCAGGAGAATGAACCAAACCAGGAAGGTAAGAAAGCAACGTTCGCGGAATTTGGAAATGATGTAAAGTGAGGTGACGAGTAGATTGAGGGAAGGAGAAAAGAGGATTCGGATTTTGAGACGGAGAGCGTAAGCACCAAGTTGGGAGAGTGGAAAAAGTGTACAACAGCCGAGACTCGTATACGCGTGTCTCGTTTGAGACGATGGAACGAGCATCAGCTTGCAAGTAAGTGCCAAGTCAAACTCTACTTTCAAAAGGGTCACATAATTGCCAGAAGTCATTAAAATCTATTTCGAAGTAATTTAACGTAATTTTAGAAGAAAAAAATAGGTAGAAGTTTGATTAATAAAATATAAATTAATAATAAAACTGTGTTTGGCAACATTATACGAAATCAAAATGTTTTATTTAACTAATAAGACCAATGCCATACATTTGAAGTTAAAATAAGTCATGTGACTCTAGTTCGACAGTAGTCAGTTCGGCGGCCTGGATCGACACAGGTACCGCTGGCTTCGCCCTTACACTGTTCAGTTCTGTAGACGATCACAGACAAATAGACACATTTTGGCCGACCAAACGAGGACTACAAGACAAGGGTGTGAAACATTTAAACTATATCACTCATTTGGATCAACTTCAGGCATCCAGAGCTTTCATCTGATACCAAACATAGATTTGTTTAGTGGAAATTGATGAACGTCATAATAAGAGGTACGTTAGAATTATAGAACGGCCATATTGATGATGGCATATCTTGAAACGGTCAAGTGTATAAACCATACACTCATCATACTCGGTTTCAGCACACTCTTTTCATATAGAAAGCATCAACATATATTGTGTATATACTGTAATTTTGGGTTAATGCACTTTGGTCCCTGACTATTACCAACCCATTTCAAAACTAAAAGCCTTAGGTAGTAGTAACTTTCCGGATAGAGAGTGAGAAGCAAAAATAAATTACGTTAATGTTAAAAGTACTGGAATGCCAACTGGATAGCGAACGGCCACATAAATAGAGGTCATTGAACTCAACTCTGAAATCAGTTTTTACTAAACCTGCTTTCGTCGACTGTATTGCAGACAAATGGACCACTGGGCTACAGTTGTGGAAGAAAGCATCCAAATGAGTTTATTCTACTTCCATTCTTTATGGCACATGTGTGCATTACAAAAGGATATCTGCGGTTTCTTAAGCTATAAACGTATTTGTGGTTGTTTATTTTTGTGACTTTTCCGTATGTAACGCAGGACGAAACGAAAGCAGATAGAGGCAGAAACTGTTTTCAGACTTGGGTTCACAGAGGTAGATTTATACAGTCATTGTAAATCTGGTAAGGCAATCCACCTTACAGTATGTTTGCAGTATCTGTTCTTTATTTGTAACGTAAGCTAACCCCTCAACGAAAGCAAGTAGAGAGAAAGTGAATTCATAAATGAGTTCAGCGACCTTAAGCAATTGGGCTGTTGTCAAATGTCCTGATACTGTGCTGCAATTTGATACTACATGCACATCTGTGGAATTCAACATTTCGCACTCGGAGTTTTAATATTTTCGACTTCTGTTCCACTAATAATTATAATGTACATTATAATGTACTAATTATCGCTATAACATTTTCTTTTACTGCACGCACTTCAGTGCAGTATCATTGCTCTTATTTTTACCCCTATTAAGTTGTATGTGTTTGTTATGTATTTCTTTAAATGTCTGTATGTATCCTTATTTTATCGTTGTAACTCATTTTAATTTTGCATTTGTCTTTATGGTTGAATGGAAGAAAGAATACTACCAGTTTAATTTCGCCCTAATAAATTAATTAATAAATAAATTTGAGAAATTGATGTATGTAGAGTAATTTTTAACTAACGTTTTTACTTCATTTTCAATTAATATATCTCTTTCTTTAAGATTCGAAACCTTCCCGTGGATGTAATTGTCTTCCTTCATGTATCGAAATTAAGTACAAAGCACAAGTAGCTGTGTCTCAGAAAGATATTGGAGATGCAGAGAACGAGTAAGTAATCTAATACGTAGATTAACGTGTTATTTCTTAAAGAAGCGTTTTCCAGTTTAATTGCTCCCATTTTAAGGATCCTTCGAATATTCACATTAACTTTCTCAGTATTATCCTAATAGCTACTTGTTATTGACAAGATTCTGTTGCAATAATGTTTACTTCTAGGCATGGTTTTAGTAAAGTGAATAATCTTTAGAAAATACAACGAATGTTATTCTGTAAAAAGAACTAATAATTTCGAATATTAGGAAGATAGTGGTCTCTGCCTTGGCATCCTAATATAAAAGAAATGATGTAAAATCCCGTATTCCTCGTCGCATTCAACGAAACCCGTCAAAATTTATACAACAGAACTAAATAGAAATCATTCGTTAATCATTGATTATTATTAGTTACTAATTTTAACTCTTGATAATGGTATGTCAATCAGATTCTCAAAGACCGCAGAGTGCCAACAATGTCTCCGTAGTACTTGTACACGTACGTGAGAATAATATCTATATTCACGTAACAGATTATAAATCTTAGTGTAACTTGAATGCAAATAAAATTATTACATTACTTTCCAGGTACATAAGGCTTGAGAAAAAACCCACGGCATATAACTTTCCTACTTGAGTTCCCTTCTTTTCCACTGTGCATTAGCTTTGGCATCATTTTTGAAGTTCCCAAACAATAATACCGTAAAATGGGGGTAAGTAGAAACACCTTTGAAAGTTGGAATGCAAATATTCCTATTCGACTGAAAAAAGAAAGTACATATTATTACCCAAAACTTGGGTCTGTATTGCCCCTATCAATTTATGGTATTGGTACTTGCTAGTGATATTCCAATTAAACAAAAAACAAAATAATAATGGTGTTTCTACTTACTGCACAGGGAGGGGTGAGTAGAAACAGGCATGTAAATAAATTGTTGTTTCCTTTCATATCAATTGGTGGTGAGCACAAATAAGAAAAAAAATGTTTGGTTCGATTATGGAAGGTATTAGTAAGCAGTGATTTTCCAAGGAAATAGTTTACTAGCATAAAAATACGTTAAAGAAATAAATACTGTATGTATTAGTAAAGCTATACTATAGGCTAGGTACTGTGCCGGTAATAAAACTGTTTGCCAGATCCTGGCATCATTAATAAAGGATAACATCAGTGAGAGCATCTTTGAAAGGTATCATGTGTTTCAAACGTGAACTTGTACTCGCAATTGGTGAGGGCAGTTTTTGATACCATCTTTCCTGGAAACAAATGAGTCCTTTCCGGTCAGCGTGAATTTATTGGTTTGCGAGACTCGTTTTAAAAATGTTCCAACAAGACCATCGTCCTCGAGAGGTACATTTCTCCAGGCCCCCTTCCTCCTTGGAACTTTGAAATAAAAAGCATGCCAATCGTTTGTACCACGTTTGTACCGAAAAAAAATCGTTTATAACACTTCCGGTACCAACATATAAGAGATTTAAAGTGGGGGCTATGGAAACGGTCTTCACCACCTTGGAATTCCGAACTTAAAAATATGTCAATCTTTTGTACCGGAATGTACCCCCAAAACTTTCGTTTGTACCACTTCTGGTACCAAGATATAAGAGATTTAAAGTGGGGGCTATGCAAACGGCAGCCCCCATCTTGGAATTTCGAAATAAAAGTATTCCAATCTGTACTACGTTTGTACCAGAATGCACCGCAAATAAATTCGTTTGTACCACCTCCGGTATAGAATTATAAGTCATACTGTTGCCCTAGTGGAGAACTGATTTTTGGTCAGTGATAAATGTCTCTCTAGCCCTGATATTAGAGCACTAATGATCACAATCTACACTGTTAAAATGACTTTCTCAGAAATGAATACATTTTCCTACTAAATAGTAATTCTCAAGTACGAGCTAATACTTTTCAAATGTGAGCTGATGCATTTTTTTGAACTGTCTGTCTCTGGAAAGGTAATATTACAAACCTGCGTGATAATTAAATGAAATCTGTAGATATAGTTTATCATCAGGCGAGTGTTGTAAAAGAATACCGTAAACAAGTGAAATGATCTCAAACATAAAAACAAGAACTAGATTCTTTATCCAATCTGTATCACTGCGACTGAATTTGATATTCATACGCGGGCAAAAGCAAAATATACTGTCCTCTGTTGCATTTCCTGCTTTAGTTCTAAAACAGTCACCGCTTCAGTCTTCAGCAAACTCGTTGAATCGACGATTCAATTAAGGACGTAATACAGTTGCAGAATACCGTGGTTGTCCTTAATAGTAATAAACATACCTAACTTGACTTAAACTAACCCTTTTCCGTAACTTTCTTGGCGTTCCTAGAAGTGAATATGTTCATGAACCTGTGACTATTTTCGTTCAAATAATCACGCCCGACGTAAGCTAAAGTAATACCCAGAACTTAACGCTTTAAGTCACCATCACCAAAGACAAACTATTTCGCATACTGTACTGAACCACACTTTAGGCGGTATAGGTGTTATAAAATAGCTCATAACTCACGTAATTTTTGCTCATCTCGACTCGCACATACACATCGAAAGACCTTAAAATAAATTCAAACTTCGACTTGCACACGACTGGTGCAACTACAGTGTTCACTATTAATTTTCTTTTTACGTGAAGAACTTAAAATTTTTGAATTTTTAATAAGACCTTTAGGAATCTATGGCTCAAGCCGGGGTAGGATGGGGAAGAGGGTGTAGGAAGGTTGTCGACCAGGGCCTATTTTTCGAGGTACCATTTAGCTGGTAAAACTTTGTAAACTTTATTTTTATATGGACCAGTCTAGTAACTTTGGACTTCGGCCCGTCACGATTCACTCTTTAGCTGTTAAAATCCAAACCCATGCCCTTGCCGGGACTCGAACCCGATACCTTCGAGCCGATGGCCTACCGCCGTAGACCACTCGGCCACCCGGCGGCCCATTTGCCTGGTGTAATTGAGGGAAAACCCTGGAAAAACCTGTCAGGATCCCAGAACATTCCGAAGGTTAAACTAGTGCTCTACCACTGAGCTACGGCCGCTTGGTGTGAAGAACGT
>JAGDQP010058720.1:0-10788 GCA_022664845.1 Lepisma saccharinum
TGTTGACCCAGCATCGTGAGGACAATTGGGGACCTGCTGTGAATGAAAGACAGTGGCAATCACAGTGAGAGCTTCAGCTCTCCTCTCCCAACACATCTTGTCAGCGTGGGAGCAGTAGACCAACTTCTCCCTCCGGGGAGAGGCCTCATCCAGTAGTGAATCAAATATGGTTGTGATTTATTATATATATATATATATATATTATAATAATAATAAATCACAGCCATATTCAATTCACTAGTGGATGAGGCCTCTCCCCGAAGGGAGGAGTTGGTCTACTACTCCACGCTGGAAAGGAGAGCTGAATCACTGTCTTTTATTCACAGCAGCTCCCGAATTGCATCAAGGTGCTGTTTGATATTGGATGCCAGACGGTGGCAAAACTTTCTTGGCAGAGAAACAGGAGCGCAATGTAAGTGTAAAAATAAATATTTTGATATTATTATCGATGAAAACAAAATAAATGTTATTAAGAAGATAGACAAAGGGAAAAGAGAAAGAGAATAATCTGTAATTGTAAAATAAAATTTTAAAATAGATTATAGGTATTTGTGATTTAATAGCAGAAGATCTCTAATAATGACAAGTGTTTAATCTCTAATAATCTAATATTACAAGACTTTACAGCAGAAAATATATCACGGAGTTGGGGAGTTGTCGTATTCATCATCTGTAAAATTTAAATTGATGATAAAGGTTGAGAAAATTATATTTGTCTTAAACAAATCCATACAATTAAAGTAGCATTTTTTTCTCATCATACTTTACCATTTTAAATGAAAATAAATAAAATAACTTGAAAAAATTAATATTGGGGTCGTGAAACTTTTAATTTAGTATCCTAAAAAAAACACACACACACAAGAGAATTATGACTTATTAATTTTTTTCGTCTGGACTCTTCATATGCTTTTAACGATCTTCGTAGAATTTGAATTTATTTACGGCCATTAGGCATCTCAGGCCAGGATAAGGTGGGGAACAGGATGTTAGAAGGTAGTCGACCAGAGTATAATTTTGTAGGTACCATTTACCTGATGTGACTGAGGAAAAACCTTAGTCAGGATGGGCAGCAGTAGCTCCCAGGACCTTCCGATTGCTAAATCTACGCTCTACTAACTGAGCTACGGCCACTCAGTTGATCAGCGTAGAATGTCCCTCGAATTAAACAATCGCTAATAGGGAATAGAGCAGTGAAAAGTCATAGAGTTTGTAATAATTGTATTTAGCTATTAAGTACATTGTCTAAAAAGTGTGAATGTGCCTAAGCTTATTAAAGCTTGTGTCTAACACATTTACAAGCATATTTCAAGTGAAAAATTAATGTAGCATATGTGATTTGATCAACACATATTATTAACCCTGTGTACACATTTAATTGTCTTCAGGGGTCGTAAGTAAATTTTACAACCTGTTATTCTAGACTGGGGCGATTTCCAAACACAACCATTTGTAACTGTCATCTTGATATTTATTATGTAGGTCTATATGGGAATGTTAAAATTACCTTTCATTTCCTCCGAGCAGTCATTAGATCTTCCGGAAGACTAAACTCTGGATTATACTTCCGCCCCTCCCTTTTTTTTTCCTTTAATCGAACGGATGTGTTCAGAAAACTCTTTTGACAAGTTGATTTTTTTTTACACGCATCATAGTGCAAAGGAATTGTAATTGAAGTGTAGATGGGATGTATAATAATGCATTTACTTTCAAGAATCAAGAAAAAGAATATACATTGTATGAACTAATATTGTATAAATTTCTGATGAATGGAACCTGCACTGATTGAAACAAATCAATGCAATAAGTTGGTTGAGAATGTACAAAAATATAGTTTTAATCCTATTTCCGCGTTTTATGACAGAATATTTTTTAAAATTATTTTTTATTTCTATAATACTTTACAATTTTTGGTAATCTATCCATTGCCCCTAATTAACATAAACTGAAATACCGCAATTAAGGAGCAGTATATTAGGAGCATGTACACAGTTACACAATGCATCAGCGCTAAAGAACATGAAAAGAAACATGTTAGATAGAGGAAAGAAGCTATTCTACTTACAGTAAAAACATTTTTTTTCCCATAATGTACTCAAAAGTGTTTTCATCTAGCTGCAAGTACTTTAGTAATACTTGTGTCTAAAATGTTGTCTATGTAATATAAAAATTACCTCGTTTTGTACTTGTACTTTTTTCAAGAGCCTTAACTGTCTGAAAATTTTAACCATGATGAGAGATAAGTTTAATACGACTGTAACTTACTATGTGTTTCATAATAATTATCGCCATCTACCGTTACAAGGAGAAATATACACAAGAACCCATAATTTCCGTTTAAATTGAAGATTTCCAAAATTATCTGTATGGTAGTAGAGATAGCACGCTTAAAGTGGTACTAGATGGAAAAAAATTCTCAAGATACATTTTGATAGCTCTCATTCATGAGTATTTTGTGGTTCTGAAATATAGCCAAAATATTTCATATTTTGCAATCCATTTTTGATCATCAACAAATCTATCTCGTAGCAATCTATCTAGGAACATAGAGTTCATGATAACAAGAATTGAAAGGTAAGGTAAGTTAAGGAGAAGTAGCATCGCTCTTTTTGAAAACTGGTTGTAGATAAAATAATAGAACCGAAATTGCTGAAGAGTTGTATTGCAGGAATAGAATGAATACCCAAACTTTAACACAAAAAAAAACAAAAACATAATGGTACTTAAAAACACATGAACAAAAGGAAAAGAAAAATTGTAGAAAATCCGTTTTCGTGCCCAGCAAAACGACTGAAGTGGAGATGCCGCAACAACTTGCTTCAGATTCTTGACATATTTTACCACCCATATTCTCTAACACAGTTAATGCACATGGTATGGTAAATTTTACAAGTTTCGTGGAACCATTTGACGCAGTTGATGCACCGAATACAATCCACTAACGATCGAATGTGAATGTTATTTTCCCAGCACTTAACGCAAATGTTCGCATACATGTTTCGAGAGTCAGTACCGGAAATTGAACACATTAATGAGCCATCATGTGGTGGTCACTGACGTTTGTTCACAGTCAAAGTCAGGCAAATTCAGGGATGGTTTGGTAACTTTACTTAGATCCTATTCGACTCCTCCCATTTATCCACTCTCTAACCGAGTTTGAGCCAGAGATATCTAAAGACCATCCAGATATGCAATTCACAATACATTTTTGTTTTCAATTGTCGCACGTACTACAATTTAACACCTCTTATTTACCAGTTATGGACTTCTTCCCCATGTTAATGTTCTCCAGATTATATTCCGCAAAGTCACAGACGTTCTGCTCCAACGTTTCTACTAGTGAGTCGTGCCTAACCCTACCTCTAGTTCGGTATCCTTTCAACTACTTCCAAGTTGAAAATATTAGGAAATCATTGGGTCAACAGAATTTAAAATGATCTCCATTGTTTCACTTCCTTAGAATCAAGAAGACAATTTCTAAACTGTTATAAATTAAGTAAACTATATTATTCATTAGAAAAAGTTTTATTTTTTCGACCATTTTATTAACTAATGACTTTTGCCCATCATGAGTCCATTAGCTGTTAACTTTCTAAAATCCACAAACATCCATGCCTCAGCAAAGATTCGAACCCGGGACCTTTTAGCCGCTACCCTAATAGCTCTGACCACACGGCTACCACGATCGGCTTCATTATTTATTAGAATTTAATCGTTGTCTCGGACAACGTTATATAACCAATAAAAACGAAGGGTTTGCTAAATTATTTTCATCAAAACATAACATAAACTAACGTTGCTTTCTATGTTACCTGTACTATACATGAAGAATGTTATGATATTTTCGAGTTAATAATTCATGTTTCTAGAATACTACGAAGCACCTAAAGCAGTCTTATCACATGTTTCTCTTGAAACTTCGAATTACTATTTTATTAAAACCATTACTGTTGTTATATATATATTTAATGAAGAATTACCACTGATTTACAAGCGAATATCATAATGATTCGTGATGATAATTGATATATTTACGAGACAATTTGGAGGACAATTTACTACTTTCTTGATTTGACCTTGGTCCATGCATTTTATTTAAGCAATGGATTCATAAAGTATTAACTTGCATCATAGTGAAGCCCTTTGGATCGTCACTAAAAACCAGTTGGTGCTATGAGCTTACCGGATGCTTAGCAAACTATCGGTAAACACTTGGATCCTTCCTGGGAGATATACTGTTCTTCGGAGTTGGGAATTCTAATATTCTTAACGGATGTAACATTCGAGGACCTATTCCTGTGCTCGGAGGATTTGGCCATCGCTGGTAGCTTAGTAACCAAGGCTGTCTTATCGACAATGCTGTTACTACTTGAAACTAATTGATGCTTAAAATGCAACCAGGAGTACATAATTCTTCATCACATAATTAAGTGCTGTAATATTCTGAAAAATACGGCTAACATGAACGCAGACTATCGTCTGTTTCAACGAACGATATCACTAATAATATTATAAAATAATCTGAATCCTGCCAATTTATTTCTGCAAAACGAAAAATATTGCCTTGAAGAAACATACATTTAACATTTTTATTGGATAAGGAACTCTTTGTATCCATAGAATTTTACAGTCACTTACAATAAATAGTGGAGCTTGGAGTTATAAGAAATGTCTCCTCTTTCCTCCAAGAGAATCGTTTCACTGTACGCCTAATAGTTAGATAACCAACATGCCAGTACACACATGTGCCAAAACATGGCATGCCAGGATATTCCTCCATATGGAGGAAGAAAGGATGAATAGCTGAGCATTATTTAGAGAACTATGAGATAGATAGGCAAAAATACCATTCACGTTAAGTTCGGAGAAATAGGAATAAATGCAAAGAAAAGTTAAATAGTAATATGGACATCATGCAGGAATCGTCATCATGCAATGTAACAAAACTTGTATTGTTCAAACACACACGCAGAGAGAGAGAGAGAGTAATCATGGAAGAAGACGCGGAAAGAGCAAACAAGAGAGGAGAAAAGAAATAAACAGGGAAAGAAAAATGAGGAAGACATGGAAATAAATGAAATTTTAACACTTATGAATACACAGTCTGCGTATCTCCTCCTGCCTCGTCTCTCTGTGTCTTGTGTTTTTTTTTATTTTACGGGATACTGAGCAATCGCGAACATCATTTACAGCGCTTAATTCGTTGAAGAAAATAATTGAAAATCTAGGTGGGGAATCGAACCGTGAACCTGGAGAATGAGAGTCTCACATGCTGTCCACCTAGCTACATAGACCATAACAAATGTGTTCTTAAATCAGTCATTAAACTTGCTACTGTCAGCGAGTTATCCCCAGTAGTTGAAGTCGCTTTTGTGGCAGCCCTTTCCACCAAAATTTGAACACCTGTGCCCCATCAATCTTAATTTTGATACGTTCCCAAAGTCTTACTGGCCCCGGAAGTCACCTCAGGGTCATGCCCCACCCCTAGCCTTGCTTTACACCTCACCCCCCGTTTTCAGAACATCGTGAGAAAATTTTTGGTTGCATCGTCATAATATTTCAATTTAAAAAAGTACATACGATATGACTCAACAATCTTCGACAACAAGAAAAAGCAATGAAATATCAATGGGTAAATAAAAGATATATAAAAATCCAACTTGATTACAAATAGAATATTGATAGAATTAACCATATCTCGAATATAAACGATATTCGGTAGAAGTGAAGTGCGAGAATGGAAGAATACTTGTGCCAAGGCATCTCATAATGGGGCTTGAACCAATGTATCGCGTTTCAGAAATCTACATACGACACTCAATGTTTCGTTTAGAAATGATATGTAAAATGACGATGTTGTGTCACTGACCGGCAGTGGAAAAATAGATTCATTTAATTTTGAAGAGTATTTATTTATTTAACAAAAAATCATAGCTTAAAATGTATTAATATCTACACATAGATATTGTAATTAGTAAGACAACAAACCAGCTTTTAACTAATTGTTTAAATATATATTTTTTTTAAAACGGGTCCTTAATTGTTGAGCAGAAAGACGAAAGCTGTTTGTTGTGCTGATGTCTGGTATAGACTACGACAGCTGGAGAAAATGGTTTGTTTTGAGTGTTTGTGGGACTTCTAACATATGGTGTGCGGTTATATAACATAGAATGCACAGTGCGGCCATTTAAAGTTGATGGATGCGAAATGTGATTCATGGAATGGGACGAAGGCGGAAGCATTTTCTTTTCACTTCCAGCTGTGATGCATCGCCACGAGTCTATACAGTTAAAGAGTTGGTGAGAAAATATTTGGTAATTGGGTTAAGTTGTAAGTGACAATAACCTCTAAATAACTGGGGTAAAACTGTGGTAAAAAAATAGAAACACATGGGAGGTAGATGGCAGTTATTCCACCTACGTGTCGTGAGAACGGAAATAGTAATATTATATTTTAGTCAGTGAGATAAACGCATCATGTGCAGGGTTAATAGTTCAATGATGGAGGATAGGGCGGTGAGAAAGGTTTCAATTTGTTATTTGAACGGAAGTTATGACGGTGTTATACCAGATATTGGGATGAAACATCTGATTGTCCCGACATATGAGAATAGAAAAAAAAGAGAGAAAGAAGATGAAATGAATCATGTGAATCTCTGAGGTTTCTCACAGTAGGAGCCAGATGTTGTAAAGATGAAACATGGCAGGACGAACTTATATATACCACTATTTAACATACGGGAATATCATTTGATAGTTGAATTTCCTCGTTGACAGTGCTTGATTATTTTGGGGTGTTTTTGAGATAAAGAGAAGATACAACAGATCAAGGTAAGTTCATTAGAATTTTTCTGTAAGATCATATACGTTTGTTTTGTGTACAGAGAGAAATATTAATTTTTTATATTGCAAAGTAATTAAACTTTACTGTGCTATTAGTTTATCGAGAAATTCTTGACGAAGCATTGGATAGATATTGATTGGTTTTGAACCCAGCATCCCAGCAACTTTTTCTTCAGTCGCACCAGATAAATACCGGAATGATACTTAGAAACTTGTCCCCTAATCGTTGATTTTTAGTTATATCAGGCAAATATGGGAATGGTATCTTGAACTTGATCCATGACCGACTTTCTTAAAAATGTTGTAGCAATCAAAGTTTGAGACGTCTAAATTCCATAAATAAAATCCAATTTTGTATATTTATTGTTTGATTATTACAGAATGTGTATATGTTGTGAACAAACAAACTCAGAATGTAGTCTTTGCGAAAATAAATTGTCGTGGCTTAGTTATAGAAATGAAATAGTGAAATACGAGCTGTAACCACTTTGCAAGGAGTTGTGGAGGCGACCGTGGCTCTGTTGCTTTGTTTTCGAAAGTTTTTTTGGAATGAATGTAATGACTAATAAGATGTATTTCATTTATACATAACAAATAATATAGCGATGGTTACGTTACACAAATGCAAACGGCTGCAGTTCAGTTTGAAATATATAGAGTTGTGACGGAAGAGATTCCATGTTGTTGTTGCTTTTTTGTTGTATATTCAAAACAAAAGATGTAATCACATTGGCCCATGAAAAACAAACTTCATCGTGGCGTCGTGTGTAGAACGCCTGCTTTACTTTAGGGATCTTGAGATGAAGACCGCATACTATATTCTGATTTAACATTATATTGCATTCAAGGTTGGCCTGAGCCTAAGTTGCCTAAAGGATAGAAAAAAAATATTTTTATATGGCCCAGTCTAGTAACTTTGGACTATGGCCCATCACAATTTGCCTTTAGTTGTTAAGTGTTAAAATGCACACCCAGGCCGGGACCCGAACCCAGGACCATCGAGCCAATGGTCTACCGTCGCAGACCACTTAGTTGCCTAAAGGACATAATTGTAAACTCCATTGCATACAAACTTTTGCTAAACAGTTCCGTGAAAGACTGAAACAATGAATTGTATATTAAGACGGTACTAAACAGGGATGGACGCAGAGTGGCCCCTTCCCTTTTTTTGTTTTGGCCATAATATTAAAGAGGAAATTGTCAAGAATTCAGACTAACTCTCTATAACACGCAGCTTATTGGAAAGTAGATATAAAACCATATTTTTATGTTTGCAAGCAAAACTGGCCAGGGGTGGAAGGTCCATTTAGGGTGCCCCTCTCTTGCAGGGGCCCTTTTAAAACTCGGCTTGTATATGTATAGAAAGCAAATATCTCTAACAAAAGTGAATGCAAAGGAATATCAAAACTTTCACGATCAGGGGTGGTTGGTCCATTGAGGGTGCCCTCTCATTTACAAGCGCCCTCCCCTCTTAAAACTCTGTTTATATATGTATAGAAATCAAATATCTCTAACAAAAGTGAATGCAAACAGAATATCAAAACTTTGGATTCAGGGGTGGTTGATGTATTCAGGGTGCCCTTTTAAAACTCGGCTTGTATATGTATAGAAAGCAAATATCTCTAACAAAAGTGAATGCAAACAGTGTATGAAAACTTGGGTGTTCAGGAGCGGATTGCTCCGTTCAGGGTGCCCCCTCTTTTTACAAGCGCCCTCTACTTAAAACTCTGTTTATATATGTATATAGACTAAATTAATATAATGATTACATTGGAAAATAATAATATCCTATTGTGATATTATGCTAATTAGAGAGATACCGCTGAATACTGATATTTAAAGACCTGGAAAGTAGAATGGGGAACAAGCAATCTTTGAAATTCACTGTTAAATGGATTCTTCTATAGAAACTCAGTCAATGCAGAGTTGGTTTTGCAATACAACCAGAAGAGTCCTTTAATATTTACTTTTAAGTATATGCCTTGAAACATTATTATTATGGAGTTAGGTTTGTGTCTCTTCATAATCGGGAAAGAGTTCTAAATAATGATTGGCGCTTCCAAATGGTAAGATTATATTAATGATAAGAACAAGGTTAGGCAATACAAGTTAACCATATTTGGCTATCGTTAAACTCTTATTTAACATTACATATGGTATCTGAACATAATAATAATAATAAAGGTCGGGATTTTGAATTTTGATGAATGTTGGGGAAATGTCGGGAAGGGATATGGAATTTGAAACATTTCACTACTCTTTTCATCGTCTAAGCCCGTGTAAGACTTTAGATCTGACGTCAAGACATGGAGCAGGGTTAAGAGTTTGACTTTTAACTATTGGTAGAAAAATAGGGGGAGGGAATAGGGAATACAAAATAACAATATTAGTGTATATCAATGCCTAGGCCTCAATGCTTAAGACAGCACATGGCGTCAAGGCGCGGGAAAAGATTAAGATTTTGAGTTTTCATAAATGATATGAAAATGTTGGGAAGGGATAGGGAATACAAAATAGGAATTATTTACTAGCATATATCAAAGCCATAAGCCATTAGGGAACCTTCAAATATGGCGTCAAAACGTGGAAAAGGGTTAAGATTTTGAGTCTTAACTAATGATATGAAAATGTTGGGAAGGGATAGGGAATACAAAATAACAAGATTCAAGTACTCTATCTTGATGCTAAAGCTCACATAAGACTTCAAATATGACGTAAAAACGTGGAAAAGGGTTAAGATTTCAAGTCTTAACTAATGATATGAAAATGTTGGGAAGGGATAGGAAATACAAAATAATATTATTCGAGTGCTCTATCTTGATGCTAAAGCTCACATAGGACTTCAAAAATGGCGTCAAGGGGTGGAAAGGGGTTAAGATTTCAAGTCTTAATTAATGATATGAAAATGTTGGGAAGGGATAGGAAATACAAAATAACAAAATTGTAGTACTCTATCTTGATGGTAAGGCTCCCATAGGACTTCAAATATGGCGTCAAAACGTGGAAAAGGGTTAAGATTTCAAGTCTTAAATAAGGATATGAAAATGTTGGGAAGGGATAGGAAATTCAAAATAACAATATTCGAGTATTCTTTCTTGATGCCATAAGCCCTTGAGGAGCCTTCAAATATGGTGTCAAGGGGTGGAAAGGGGTTAAGATTTCAAGTCTTAAATAAGGATACGAAAATGTTGGGAAGTTATAGGAAATTCAAAATAACAAAATTGTAGTACTCTATCTTGATGGTAAAGCTTACATAGGACTTCAAATATGGCGTCAAAACGTGGAAAAGGTTTAAGATTTTGAGTTTAAACTAAGAGTAGAAAAAATGCCGGGAAGGGATAGGGAATACAAAATATGAATTATTTAGTAGCGTATTTCGATGCCATAAGCCGTTGGGAAGCTTCTGGGTTTTATGAGAAGTGAAAATATCAAGTTCTTAGACATACAACATATTTTCAGAGAAACACAAATCGAGACGTTGTACACCCTTCTTTCTCCCGTCTCCCATCACCCATTTGAAAACCTTAGCAATATGGAAAGCAAGCATGCTTATAGCAGTCTTCATGCGTTTTAAAAATATGAAAAGACTTACCCAGTTGCCTCTTTTGCACTGACTGACTAAAAAACAAAAGCGAATCAAAATTGGTAGAAGGTGCGCAGGCGCATTGGGATATTATGGGAGAAGGCGATGGCTGAAGGGAGTTCATAGTAGATACACATGTGCTGAGCTTAATGGCCATATGGTTACCATGTTTTTCTTAGAGAAGATGAAGAGAGGTTGACTGTCGCCTCTTATTTCCGGTGCTGCGCTTTATGACCATATAGTTGCCATATGGTTTTCTTAGACGAGATGGAGTGAGGCTGTCTGTCGTCTCTTTCATTTACGGTGCACGTGAAGCGGATACACGTGTGCTGTGCTTAATGACCATATGGTTTTCTTAGAGAT
>JAGDQP010058722.1:0-12505 GCA_022664845.1 Lepisma saccharinum
GTTTATTTATTTAAAAAGATAATACGTAGAAAAAGCTGTATCAATAAATCATGTTCCAAATGTGATTCTGGTCGTTCGATTTTTCTACGAATTCCTTACCTTCTCGACGTGGACTCCGCGGGTTAGATGGGCCTACACACGCATGTATGTTGTTTGAC
The DNA here is from genome assembly GCA_022664845.1 of Lepisma saccharinum. Lineage (NCBI taxonomy): Eukaryota > Metazoa > Arthropoda > Insecta > Zygentoma > Lepismatidae > Lepisma > Lepisma saccharinum. Next base: position 159 of record JAGDQP010058722.1, read on the forward strand.
TGTTTTTGTGATGCCCTCACACCAGACACACATGAATATGAATGAGAGACTAACGAAAGGTGATTTCTTCTATCTCTGGCTTGCATTTGTTTTCCATGTGAGTTCTCCTCTCTCTCTCTCTCTCTCTCTCTGTCCGCCACACACACACACACACACGTAGGGCCCATACACTTGAAATAACACTCTTCTCTTTTTTTCCCTTGTTAAAGACATGCCAAATAAGTATTTATCACCAGCCAGTGTCAAACGCCGCAGGTGTACAAAGGACAAACATCGACTCTCGCTGTGCAAGTATTTTGCATAATTACCCAAAACTTACGACTTTTTTTTTTATTATTATTATTTAAAATGTCAATGAGAATAGATTATTCTAGAAGTCAATATACACAAAACTCTTTCTGGCTCTTTCATACAACTGGTTATCTGTTAAACTGGAACATGGATAGCAGCGATTTCGAATTTTGGAGGCTATCTAAAACAATTTAACCAGCACGTGACCGGGAGCAGCTGGAAAACGAATTAAATCAAAACACGCCTAACTTCATGCATAAAGTGACCAGGGTAGAAATTGAAGTGGGGAGACAATTTCCAGGCACTTGTGGATACTTCCCCAGAACATCATCCTCTTTATGTTTTCTAAGTAACTTACGCTATGGAGAAGATGGTGGCACATAGGGTTTGTGTTGGCATGGTTATTTCAAAACTGACCCAGAGAAGTTATTAGACTCCTGAAATTTCAAGACAATCAATCAAATTGTTGGTGAGTGGTGAGAAGCTGCAGAAACTTCATCGGTTAGAGGTATAGATATTGTGAGTTTCCATAACAAAGTGTTAATGGGGATGATTTTAAATAGATGACTAGAGCTAGAAATATGCATTATCTAATGTGTTATTCAGTAATGGTCCATCGTTCGATAACCTTACATTAAAGGCACGTGTTATTTCCTGGCCATCATTCAGATAAGCAGGGACGAATTCCCTTTCGAATGGGTTATGATTTGCATCTTTACACTACCCACAGAGTATGCTATACGCATTTAACCGGAACGCAGCAGGTTTCATGGGCAGAAGAGGAACCTCCTCCCTATCTCGGAAAGCAGGGGGAATAGGCCATACGTTCACATATACCTTTTTGCTTAGAATGACATCCCCTATCACATCCCAAAATATTTGCACTTCCTCACCGGACACCCTGTATATTCGCTCATTTTGTTTTTCGACTACCTTTCTGGGTGAATGAACCGTTTTTAGTGTTCAAATTCAAAGACTACATTAGAGAAAAATGAAAGTTACCTGATACAATAATGTTTGTCATTCTTAATTTTAAATTTAATGCGTTTACAAACTTCGTTTTGTCGGCATAAATTGACGTACATGTGATTTATTCAAACTAAAATTAATATGAAAATAATCCAGAAAAATTATGCGACAGAGTATCAAATAGACTCTTTAAATATCTTGGAGTGAAGGGCATCATAAAAACGTAAACTAAACGTACTATATAAATAGAATGGTGGAGGGTAAAAGACTACCACGGCTCAATTGCTGGAGACGTAAACCTCCACCCCCACTCCACCTTAGAGTACCGGGTTATCTTATAAGTAATGTCGTATATGTGATGACGGCTGCAATGACTCCATCTGACGAGTGGATAGTGGAGTAGATGGCACGTGCCATAGATGAGTCATATAGGGCACTTGATTGTGCAGCAGTGTGTGGAAGGAGAACGGTCTATTCCACATTTTGGAAGTGTGGCTTGTGTTTGATTTATTATGGTAGTGTCGGAGTACCACATACGGCATATCATGCTGTATGAATTTCACCAGGAACATCCAGCCAGCGCAGCGGCACGAGGCATCAATGCCGTACATGGTCTGGGTGCTGTGGATGTGCCAAAGCGTAAGAGGCACTTCCAGAGGTTTCGGTTTGGGGACACCAGTCTCACCGATAAGTCACGAGAAGGGAGACCTGTGTAGTTGTACAACGATGCCCTGCGAGCAGCGGCGGAGGCAAATCCAACGCAAACTGTTGAAGAACTGGCCAGCGAACTCCATGTCACCCATTCGAACGTTCGTCGTCATCTGCAGGACCTTGGGTACGCGTCGAAACTCGGAAAATGGGTACCCCATGTGTTAACACATCAACAGAAGCAGCAGCGAGTTGATACCTGCAGTTCCCTGTTCACCCATCACAGACGTGAGCCATTTCTGGACGGAATGATGACAGGGGATGAGAAGTGGGTCACCTGCCATAACACTGCACGCAAACAGCAGTGAGTACCTAAAGGAAGGGGGGAGGGGAAGCACCTGAACAAATACGAGTTTCACCCTATGCGAGGTGGCGTTGGAGGGTTGGGTGGATAACCCTGGGATTATCCATTTTGAGCTCTTGTCACGTAACCAGATCATCAATGCACTCTCAACAGCTTGGGCGCCTACGGACTGCATTGTTTGATAAACGTCCTGTTCTGGTTAATCGCAAGTGTGTGTTCATCCACGGCGATAGTGCGCGCCTACACGCGGCAAGAAAGACCTGTGCTAAGATCGAGGAATGTGACTGGGAGAAACTCCTCCACCCGGCGTTTTCACCAGATCTTGCACCAACAGACTAGTGTCTTTTTCGCAGCCTGCAAAACCATCTTTCTGGGAAAACACTGAAAAATGAGGATGACGTGCAACGAACAGTGACCCAGTTCTTTGCCTATAAAACCGATGACTTATTTCAGCGGGGGATTCAACAACTGGCTGACAGGTGGCAGAGTGTTGTGGAGTCGGAATGAGACTATTTTCCTGACTAACGATAGTGTTCCAGGTAAGTTGTTGTTCTTTTCCTCAGGGTTCAAAAATACGAGATTACTTATGGGATAAGCTGATATTTAAATTCCCACGATGACAATGACCATGACCATTGACCATCATGCTACTTGAGCGTCACGCCTACAATTTTCAAAAGAGAATCCTATCAGCAATCTAATTCACAAAGTTATCCAACGAGATACTTATTTACCGCAACAAATAAGTTATTTTTACTGGCCATATTTGGTTTGGCAACAGCAAACAACCCAAAACGTTGTCTTATTGGGAATGTTTTGTCTCATTGTAGAGAAAATTCATCAGGCTCTCTCTAAGGTGCCTGAAGTCTCTAAGAATGATTGCCAGAAACTATTGAATAGAGATTTTTATATTAAATTGTGACCGTTCCGATGATGGTCAGTAAATTAAGTGTAAAATTATAGTACCCTTAGATTTCATTGGACCACCTTGATTTTCATGTGGTCGTTAGAACAGGTGATGCGATTTTTTGTGTCAATTTTGCCCCTGATGTAGGGAACATCCTGTTGTAAGAATTGGTGAGAAGCCGGTCGGTCAGTAAAATGATTATTCAGAGGAAATATAATCAGGTTTTGTTCGACCATCTTGGACTTTTATTTTGTGATCGATGCAGTTAGTAATTGTCATGTATATTTGGAAGTATGATATTTCTTCATTAATTTACACAGAGTATACTTCAGTTATGGCCGGTCCGTGCTGGTCAGTAAGATAAGTAGGTGTTCAGGCTGGTTAAGTACCTTCAATTTTTGTTTGGTAACCTTGGCCTCTATGTCGTTAATGGAACGTGTTATACGAATTGCTTGTGTCAATTTTTGCTGTGTTATGGGTAAGTTTCATGTGAGATTGGTCAAAAGATGGTCAGTAAAATGACTGTTCCGATAAAAAATTGTAGTATGTTTCTTTCCACAACCGTAGTTTTTGTGTGTTCGATGGAGTTTGTGATGTGATGTGTGGTTTCTCTCTCTTAAGTCATTGCCGGTCAGATGCTGGTCAGTAAGATAGGTGCTCAGGTAAAATACCCTTAGATTTCGTTCTACTATTTTGTTTTTTATGTGGTCGATGTAGCTTATGCTACTGTATGCTACTGTATGTCACTGTATGCGTAAAGTTTGGTTGGTCTGTTTCGATTAGTTCGTTTATAAGTTACTCTCCGTCAGGTATTAGGTGGTTTGATTTAGATATTTTCTATTATATTCGGTTGGACTGTCAGATATTCCTGCTAGGTGGGCACCTCCTCTACTTACAGGTCTACAATATAACTTTTGTTTTCATATCGGTTGTTGTTTTGAACTTAGTTCCATATTAGTTAACTACGTGCTTGTAACGTTCAAGTGCGTTTGATTATAGCAATACAGAGACACCTGATAATATATTTTTAATTTGTAATTTGAAGTTTTTGAGAAGTAGTGTGATATGAACATTAGTAGACCTCTTTTATTATCTTTTCTGGGCATTTTAAAGTAGTTTAGTTTGGGATATGGTAGTATTTGGTTGCTTGGCAGGACAACTTATATCATATATATGTCCTATATAGTGAGTTTGTGTTTATCGTAGTAATTACGGTTCTTTATATTTTGTTTTAGTCCATTGTCTTACAAGGAGGATGGGCTTAGGAGTGCCTTTCCTACTGTTTTGTTTGTTTTATATGGTTCTTCCATTCACAATCCGAATTATTCCATCTATTGATACAATCTTTGGAAGAGATTTAGGGTTTCTTGAAATACTGACATTTTCAATGTTCTACCTAAACGGCAGGTTCTTTCAGGTAAATTTAGCCCTCTCTATTTTTCTATTGGTCATTATGTGTATAACGATAGCTATTGCATTTTGCTGGCTTAGTGAAGGGTGTTTGCTTACCAGTATGGTTTGGACCGCCAATCCGGCACCGATTGGGGAATATTGTTTAAAATTCTTGCTATCATATTGAATAGTGTGTTACCAAATGTACACTATTGTAGTCTACTATACACTAGATAATGGTCTTAAGAGAACGCGGAAACGAATATCCTTACAAGGAGACAGTAGATATAGAATGATAATATCCACATAAGGACAGTGTAAACAATGTGTGCTTCTCGTTGATACACTTAATTCGATCTCACTAGAATAATAATTTTAACCCTTCCTGCTAATTATAATATTACTGATGTTCAGAGCATTGAGCCTTTGTATCCCCAAAACTAATTTATTCCTGCTCCAGTGTTTGTTTATATGAAATCTAGAAAGTTCCTAAGCCAATTCCTAAAACTGCGCGGATAGTATAATAATTTACTTCTTAGTCAATACTTCAACTATAAAAATGAAATAAAAAACACACACTGAGTCTATTTTGTTGTTGTTGTTGTCATTGTTTCTTTTTATTTAAAAAAAGAAAGATCTTTTGACCTTGTAACACAAGGTGCTGCTGTAGCACTTCTAAAAGAGGTTAATGACACCTCACGAAATTACCTGAAACACGAATAACACACCACTAGATGAAATAACCGTATATCTCATCAGTTTAATTTAGTGGCTAGCAAATAAGGAAAAATGTTTCCAAGAGAACTTTTTTTGTGTTCAAAGCTTGTGTTGTTAAGAGAACTAAATGAACCATTGTTACATTACAGAAGCTTGTAAAAAACGCAGGCACCGCCCTCTGTCACTAGTAGACACACACCATTCTCATAAACCTCAAATTATATAGCTCTACGGGTTAGGTAGTTAGGTTAAGCAAAAAAGAAACAAGGGAAAGAGTAAAGAATGACAAATAAAACTAGGAAAATAAACTAGAAAATGGCAAAAGAACAAGAGCAAAAAGGGAAGAGACGCGGCATGCCTTTCAGTCACTAAAATAGATGGAGAGAACGTTGAAACCAGTGCAAACAAGGTCTGACCAAGCTAATCACAACAATAACGCGGTCATTACGTCCAGTAGCTATGATGAGGAGTGTGACAAATGGGTCGTAAAGGATCCTAACGCAAAAAAAAGGAAGAAAGAAAGAAGAGAACGAAACAATAAAATACAAAGAAAAAAAAATGGCAATCTGTTTTAATCTCCCGTTTTTTCCTTGTTTTGCGTTCATGGAACTGATCCCTTCTTCGTCCCTCAACAGAAAAGTTAAACAAAAATGCGTTGGGCGCGAGCAAAACCTTGTACTTCAGCGTTCTCTTGCCATCGTTTATTAAATCTATGCAACAATGTTATTTATGCGCAACAGTTTTAAAATGTCCGGTTAAAACTGTAGCCATAAATACTTTTCGTATGTGTATATGTGTGTTTCTTTTTCTTATACACGTATGGGAGAGGAGATACAAAGAGAAGGGAATTTTTCTTTTGTGAAACAACAGGAAGACTTTCAAACAAAGGTATTCAGTCACAATGGGCAAGGTATGCTGTAAATTTTCTATTGTGTGGACTGAACCTTTGCTACACTAATATGTATCTAATATTAAGTGCTCCGCGATTTATTTTCTGATTGTGGCTTGCGCTTGTCTGCCTTGCACGCGATGTCGCAAGTCTTTTCGGCCGGTGCCAGTATCTTCTTTTTTTTTATTCCTTTTCTTTTTTTCTTGATGTTTGGAAGAGAAAAATTGGTGCATTGAACTAGCTATCCTTACCAGAGAAACACGCGTGGCTACATTTTCTACATCTGAAAAAAAAAGAAAAAGAAAAAACTTGGTGATTTTAATGGTGGGGTGGAAGTGAAGCACACGACACGATGTTGCGACGGACTTGTTGCGACGAGAGATCATTAAAAACGTAAGCGCAAATAAAAATCTAAAGAACATTTTGCTCTTTTCCTGAGGGGGGTTGTTGTGAAGATAGTGAAGGAGTTTAGGAAAAAGACGCTTCATTAGATTCGTACGTGGAAACTGTTTAGGTGTGATTCCATTACGTTTTTCCTCGACTTTCTTTTTATGTCGATTACTCCAACATGACTGCAGATTGTAACGGGTTCATCGTTGCACATATGTTATCGTGTAATCAAGTAATTTATATATTGTGAATAATTGTATTGGATAGCATCACAGACACGCATTTTCAATCCAATTCTGGATGAAGACACCCTAATTTTTTTTTTCACTAGTCTCGGTCCGCTGCTGTCCTCATCCATCTAGCTCCTGAAAAGTGTTTGATTTTATCTACTCATCTTGCGTTTGCTTGTCCCCTAGGTTGTTTCTCTCCTTATGGAATTCAATGTAGAACACTCGTCGTGTCGCAATTTTAATCACGTAATCTACCTTTGTTCGAGATCGAATCAATTTGTCTTCCTGTCCCTCGTAGTTATTCCTAGCATCCACCTCTCCACTGCTCTTTGTGTAAATCAATCTTTCAGTCATTTGCACATCCAATGTCCACGTTTGACATCCATACAGCATCACAATATAAGACACTTTTGAAATATATTTGGTAAGTAGTTGCTTCTTAAAATAAAGTTGTCTTCCAAACGAGCTTCTTTATCATTTTACATTCTATTTATTTCCTCAAGCATCTTGAAACTTGCTGTTTCTACCCTAGGTAAACATACTAGGACTGATCAACTAAGTCAATCATACTGATCGACTGATATCACCAGTGTTCGAAACTGAAATTGAGAAGTGACGGTATGTTTCCCGAAACAATAACATCAATTATACTATGTAAGGAGAAAAATATAAAGAAGTACCGGTACCTCATACCGGCGTGTACCGTCCCTTCGACTGATCAACTAAATCAATTTTCTTTCCGTGAATCAATTTCTTCCTTTTCAGTACGATTGATTGTACACTACTTTTGTTAACTTAGAGTCGTTTTAAGCCCTTTTTTCAAATTCTCATTACAAAGTCTTGCATTCTGGTTTCTAGTTCTTCTGCACTTGAAGTAAATAGGATTACATTATCAACGAGTCCAAGGTAATTAAAGTGATTAACCAATTGTTATTACAGCTTCATCTTAGTGTAAATATTAGGTATCTGTCTCCAGAACAGCAGAAAAGTTTTGGAGATATTGAGTCTCCCTGTCTCACCCCTTTTCCAAATTTGAAATTTTCACTCATTTCCTGTAGTTGATTGGCAGATGTGGCATTCAAGTATAGGTTTCTCGGTAGTTCAATGAATAACTTGTGACAAGTTGATGTTCAGTTGATTTAACTTAATTACCATTGCAAAAGAGTCGAAACTGAAGGTTCTTTTTTTAATCTATGAATTCTAGTCACAATGGAAGTTCATATTCATTCGTCCTTTCCATAACCTCGTTCAAAACTTGTATGTAGTCCAATGTGCTAAATACAGTACAAATTCCGGCTTGTTCATTTCCCTGATTAAAATCTAGGTCCCATTCAATATGATTCAGAAAAAGTTTTGGTAAACATTTTGTACAGAACTAAGAACAAACTATATTTCTTGACGCATTCTACCCCCTTTCTTGTGTAACAGAATAATAATAATAGTATTATTACAAATTGAGGATATTTCTCTCTTCATGACGCACGTGATAATAGTTTGCCAAGATCTTGTTTCATCCTTCTGTCCACTTCTTGTTTCATTACGTGTGGAACTTCTACATCATTTTTCTTTTCTCTCGTCTTTTCCTAGTGCTACATGGGAGAAGTAAAATTCTCCATAGTAATTTTCAAATAGTTTTAATTATTGAAGAGTACAGGGAAAGAAGGGGTGTGTACTTCTTTTTAGAAAATGAGTTTGCATTCGTAACAAGTACTACCAACAACAGTTAACCGCTATAGGAAAGTTTCAATGCAAAAGCGCAAATAATCTGTAAGTTAGAGCGGTTTTTAGAATATTAAATATATGGGAGCAAATGGAAGAGTTAGCTTTTAAATAGCGTTTTTCGATAAATCACCTATCTTGGACTCTCCCCTCTTTTTTCCTGTATTCTTCAATCTCTTTCTAATTTATGGTTATTGTCCCATCAGATTTGTTAACAGTCATTATTTGTTTTTTCGTATCATGAGCTGTTGTTTGGTTTCCTTGGAAGTATCTTCGTCGATTATTTTCCTAAAAGATTGTCATTATATTGTTTTATACATCCTCCCTTACTTTCTTCTTTACTGTTTTATTAATTTCTACGTACTCTTTTACCCCCTTTATGCTATTTTTGCCACTTCATTCATTTGCTTTCGTTTTTTGTTAATCAAAAGTTGTTTCTTCTGAAATGTTGTTCTTTTTTTTTCTTTTTTGGTGCCTGTTACTATTTCCTTGACTTGTATTATCTGAGATAATACTTTCTTTCTACAATAATCTATATCTTCTTGGTGATATCTCTTGTAAGGCACTAAATCTGTTACTTATTCTATTTCGAATTTCTGTATACTTTTTGCTAGATTTTTTAAACTTAAAACGTGTTTTTCCTCTGATAAGCTTGCTCCTCTCCAGCATTGCATTTAGTTTCAACTTACTTACCCTTCTGTAATGACTAGAGAGATTCAGAGCTGGATTAAGGGATGTCTAAAAACGGACTGCAGCCCAGGGTCCCACTCGTTGAAGGGGCACGCCAAAGGTAAATCAGTTACTTTTACGACAACAGGTAGTATGTAACAGGGGCCCCAAAGAGAGTCTTTATTTAGCCCAGGGCCCCAAAATAGCTAAATCCAGCACTGGAGAGATTGAAACAATTCATGAGCAGACACATCTTGAATGATTTGCTTATTATTCGACAGAACATATCGATTTCGTTTTTCATTCAACTTGGGCCTTTCCGTATACTTTTTCTCTTTCGTTTCGTCTTGAAAACTGTATTCGAAATGAACAGTCATCTGCAAATTCCACCAGTCTGCCTACCCTCTTGTTGCTTTTTCCATATTTAAAGTTTCCCAATTTCGTGTCACTGAATTACTTGGGAAATCCTGAGTAGAGAGTAAAAAGATTGTGTGCTAAATACAATTTACGAAAATTCTTTCATTAGCTAGACAGTATGAGAAACGTCTCTCCGCTCGAACCTCTCAGTCGCCTCTACCGTCCACTGATAGTTTAGGCAGCCCTTTGAAGATAATAGAAGCGCTTACAGTTTTTCAAATATAATTAGGGCTATATAACGTTGTTCTTAATATTTTTTAAAACAATTTTTAGCATATAGTTTGTATGTTACCTAAGAGAGTAAAAACTGGTGATGGAAGTTCAAATCAAAAAGTTGCTAATTAGCAGAGAATACAGAATGAAATAAATTTAACAGAAATGTGGATAGACACTGTGTGTCTACCTTGTCTATACCGAGAATGCGCTACTGTTCGATTAAAGTAACGGGTATTTTCTTTAACATTTTTAACACTACAATTGGATTCATGTAAAGGTAAATGATGTACTTATTCATAGTGAGACTTCTAAAATTATCTTTCCCGCTATAGCTTAAGAATACAGGCTATTCTTAAATAAGAATACCTTACGCATGCCTTAGGAACTAAAGAAGTTAACAAAATCAAACTCAAACCGAGAGCAGAATGAACTTTGAGTTTGCCTCACACTGGAAAGACAGAAATGGAAGAATAGTGAACTTGTGTAAACCGTTCGTCCTTCCAAGGTTAAAGAACTAAAACAATACTGTAAAATAAGAAGTATTCCTTTGTATTTTATAGTTCTGAAGGAAGACGTGTTCCCGTGAGCAGCCATAACTTAATCGTATTGTACGTACTTCACTTTGATGAAAATATATGCTATTTGTTTGTCAACTCAATGATTAAACGATGGAATTATTCTTAAGGGTAGGTCCACAGCAGAAAGCAATTTGGAGTGAAGCAAATCGAAGCATAGTAGTGTCTTACTAAACTCATATATTTATGTATGCTTCGCTCCACTCCACTCCACTTCACTCTGCTCAAATGATGTGCGTGCCACCATTTAAATATGGATAGCATCTCTCTGCTTCACTTTGCTCCACTTCAGCTTGCTTTCTACTGTGAGGATACCCTAATTTCTACTTTCATAATAATGAGTATTCTATTGTATGGAGGGTAGTAACTTGACAGTTCCTAGGCTAAGTGGACCGATACTAGTTAAGCAATTCTTTCTCTATAGTATGGAGACGAAGCCATACTCTAAAGAGCGGAGCCTATATCTAGTGGATTCTGAATAACTTGCCTGCTGGTCTGGGTTCGAAATAGGGACCCTTTGATCACAAGTCCAAGACTGTAACAACTCTTTTATGAAGAAGACATTTCTTTCTAAAGTGCATTATAGGGGACAGGAGAATAAAACGGGATGGTCTGTTGAAAAGAACACCCTGTTTTAATGCTCAAGAAATTGCTGTAATCTGATTCTAAGTGTAGAATGAGACTCGCAACATCACAGCCCGCCATGCAATATGTCTAGAGTGAAAAAGAGATTGTCACAACAATTTGTAAAGTGTGAAGTTTAAATTATGTTTTACTAAATTGTTCTGAGTTTGACCAGGTATGATCAGTTTTGCCTATGATTCCAATTATACTCAAAATAAAATCTTAATTCAAAGTTTATTGGATACAATTTCATGTTAAATAGTTTTTGTAAGACTAATTTTCTAAAATGCCACATTGTTTTGTTTAGTGTACAGTCGGGTAAAACATGATGCCGTGTGGTATGACAAAAGAGGATAGCATCTCACACGTAGATTAAATGTTAATTTCAATGTTCAAAATAATTAGTATTTAGCATATTTTATGGCATTATTTCTTTAACATCTTTTTTCGTTTAAAATCTTCAAAAACAAATTAAAAGATCTGCAGATCGTTGTTTGTTGTTTTATTTTCGTCGGAATTTTGGTGGTTAAGCCACATCCCTTCCTCTCCCGGTTGTCTGATTTTATTCTCTTCTCTGATTGGCTGAGTCCAGTCAGTACTGTACAACTATGGCAGTCAAGTGGGGGGGAAAAAAGCTGCACCAAGAAAGGCTGTTTTCGAGATTTATATACAAAACAAATTTATAATGCAGCACTATGTTCAAAAGTTTATTACTGTATAAAGCAGCCTCTTCTGATCGAATATATCAATTTTTGGGAAGCTGTATTCTTCAATTCTTAATAATAGAAGCTGAGAATCGAATTTCAACAGTTGGCGTTTTGCAACGCCCAAAATGAATTCTCCTGGAAGTGTGCAACTGGAAGAATTTGTTAAGTTCATCAGTGTGTGAGGTGATTTGTTGTGGTATATGTGGTGTGCAGTGGGTTTTCATTGTTTTTCTTAAATATAATATAATATATATCAAATGTGGTTGTAAGCTCCTTTTTTCTTTAGTGTGAAAGTGATTAAGTGCGCCTTCAGCATGTTAGTGATTTTTTGTTTTTTGTGGAAGCATGTGTAAAGTGGAGATGTCCGTTTAATTTGGCAGGCGCCGGGGGTCGGTTTTACTATCAGGTAATGTATGGTTAATGTCTTAAAATTCCTCTTTCTCTCTCATAAATCCAAGTCTATTTCACATACGTTTAGATAACGAAATTTCAGATTGTAAAATTTTGGTTCGTATGCGTTGAATATTTTACCCTGCACTATGGCCGATGCTACCTTTCAAATGCACGTCCGTTTTGCACTCAGCATTTTGTTTGCTTCTTTCGGAACTGGTAAGTTTTAAATT
>JAGDQP010058723.1:0-12504 GCA_022664845.1 Lepisma saccharinum
CAGAAAGCAATATTCTGGGGAGAAGAATGGGTATGATAGGAGCAAGGACCTTACTCTATGTAAAGTATTTGAGCTGGATCAAAAAAAAATCGTTCTATATTTCACCATGAGAAGTGTCGAATATTGTCAAAAGTTCTGAAGAAAGTAGTTGTTGTTTACTATAACACTTTGAAGATATTGTAATTCATCCTGTACTTGTTACAGTGTAGACAACACGAGATATGCTCTACACGCAAAGATAATCCTTATGTTCTTTTTATGTTTTAAGTTGCTGGAATCGATAGATAGTCTTCCAAATGCAGGTTTACCACATACAACAGTGATGAATTTGTTGTTGTTTGGAGTTTCTAAAATAATAAACAATTAATTGCTTTGTTTTCCTCCTTTTCCAAAGTAATTTGAATGTTGCAGTCAATACTAGTCCACAAACTACGAGCTATTCTTTGTTTTGGTATGTGATCGTCAATATAACGAAAATATTGAATAATTTCGGGCTTTCAAAACAACTTCACCACTAAATCAGGTAACAAAGGAATAATCAGTGTTCCTATCGGTAAATTTGATTATCTGATATATCTTTTAACAAAGGATCCGTACTCATCTTCAAGGTGAATTGCAGGTATTCCATAATTTCTCATTTAATGGTTTCAATTTTCTGTCGTATCACCAGGTTTTTCACTTCAGCATAGACTATATCTAGTAGTACAGACAGAAATAAGTTTAAGAAAACGTGTTGGTTTTACAAGAGCAATCTTCATAAAGAATTTAATAGAAGTTTATTGTTTGTAGTCTAGGTACATTTTACATTTGTGAAACCCACGCAAAACAAAGACTTTTAGAAAACTCAAGTAGTAATAGTGTATTGCCGTAGTTTGCAACACTGCAACAACTTCCACTAACAAGGAAACTGTCACCGGTAGGACATGATAATCTACATAAAACTTCCACAGTGCGTTGATGATGTGTTCCAATGAACACTCCTGTAGTACTACGTTTCGGAGATTCCCCGTACACGAGTTACAGGACTTCAGAATTTTCGAAAAGGAGGCAACACTTCATTCATGTGCTGAAGTTATGCATTTCTCATTCACGTTTGTATAAAATGTTGCCCTGAAGGTAATTTAAATGTTAAATTAAAGGTATTGATTCATTTGGCGTGTGGATTGATTGCTTTGATCCCTGCCAACTGCGAGTATTATATAAATACAGGGTGACTCAAAGGAAAGTACTCATCTCGATAATTTCGTAACAAATTGATTTCCAGGAGGAATCTCAACACATGCCCCTTTTTATTTAAGAGGAAATGTGTCATCGTAGTGATCCATTGCATGTTATCCCATTTTATCGTGGTCTAGTGGCAAAAAGTGAATTTTTCTTAAATGACAACATGAGTCGAGTTACACATCATTTCAAATGTCTTTAGATTCTACTTACAAAAACATGTGATCATTTACTAGTTTCTTTGTAAACTGCAAGAAATTGTATTTGGAATTCAGAAATATTATAATGTGAAACTTGGTAGGTAAGGTAATATTTTACACCGTATATGAGTGCTCCAACTCCCATAGTTAGTATAAAAGATAACCTGGAAATATCACTGTGACAAATTTACACGTGCTATCTCATGTTTTGTTTGATGAATTCGTTAATGCCAGAAATTTCAGAACACCACTGTACGTTTGGAAGGAGATACACGTGGGTCTAACCTCGTTACCATACATCGTGCCTGAAAATTTCCAGAGTTTCCATCAATTTCACGAGCCGAATGCTGAGTTGGTAAAAATAATTCTTAATCAGTTTTATTTAGTAGTCAAATATGGTTATATAGACTAAATGAAAAGTAAAATGCATCACGTGTAGAATCATTAAAAGGAGAGCTTATATTGTATCTGCACCCAATTTGAGCAAATGGGAATAGTCTCCAACACATTACAAAATAGTTTGCTCAACAATAACTTTGATATAATTCTGAATTCCAATAAGTAGAATACCCTATCCATTCAGAATCTTAACTTCCTGTGCTTTTTACCTTCTGATAGTGGAATCATCATCACATTACACGAAATAATAGATATCATAATTCAAACACAACATATTTCAAAATTGTTATCCGTAGCTAACGACAAAATATCAGAAAGTCGAAATCCATAACTAAACTAACAATCTCGGAGTGATCGCTTTTGTTTATATTTTCAAAAGGCATATCTCTTCATTCAGTATTTTGTGTCGAAACTTTGAATTAAGGATTTTCTTCTTTATCAGTTGGTGCCTTTGCTAAAGCCCTGACCGCTAACTTCCCTACCTTACTGACGGAAGAGATATGGCCAAAGACAACATCCTTCAGTCGAGAGACTGTAAAAATTAGCGCTGCAATCCATAAAAGAGAATTGAAACTAATTAAATTTAATATGTAATCTAGTTGCAAAATTAATGCTACCAACATCATTCGAAGTTTGCGAAGCTCGAATATATAAAATATATGGTTAAAAGTAATGATATTCCTATAATATGCATTGGACTCTGGTATTACGATCACTGTGCAAGACATTTAGTTTCCTTTAATCAAAACGTAGTCAGGAAGTTAAAATTTCTTGAATCTCCTTGAAAAAAAAACACAGAAAAATACCAAGATACTTATTGAAACTTGATAAATTCTTAGCGATACATCACAATTGCTACCTTTCAATACTACAAAATATAAGGAAGGTCATAATTACATACAATTGGTAAGTAAGGTAATACAATTTACTATTTTAAACGTTATGAGCGCCTTTCATTTCCCATGGTACAATGGACAAAATCTCGGGATCACAGATTAAATTGAATTAGCTTCAATTCTATTTTATGGTTTATAGGGGTAATTTTTGCCCTCACTCGCCTGGAATGATATTCAGAAAAATATTATCTCTCCTACCAAGTCTTAGGTTATAATATTTGGGAGTTCCATACGTAATTACTTGCAAAGTTTTCAAAGGAACTAGTAAATGATCACATGCTTTTGTAAGTAGAACCTAAAGACAACATTGAAATTATGTGTTAATTGACTCATGTCATTTAATAAAAAAAAAAACACTTTTCGCCACTAGATCACGATAAAATGGGATAACATGCAATGATTGACTGCGATGGCACATTCCCTCTTAAATTAAAATGATCGTGTGTAAAGATTCCTTCTGGAAATCAATTTGTTACGAAATGAACGAGATGGGCACTTTCCTTTGGGTCACCCTGTATTTATATAATATTCGCAGTTGGCAGGGATCAAAGCAATCAATCCACACTCCAAATTTATCAATACCTTTGATCTAACATTTAAATTACCTTCAGGGCAATATTTGATACAAAAGTGGATGGGGAAATGCATAACTTCAGAACAGGAATGAAGTGTTGCCTCCTTTCCGAAAATTTTGAAGTCCTGTAACTCGTGTGCCGGGAATCTCCGAAACGTAGTATTACAGGAGTGTTCATTTCAACACATCATCAACGCACTGTGGAAGTTTCATTCAGATTCTGGTATCCCACCGGAGACCGTTTCCTTATAAGGATAAAATTGATGATACTCTTATTCTGTGAGCAGCATGCATTAAAATTTGATTGAAGTGTATGGAATATTTTTTACAAAGAAAATAAATCGTGAGGATTATATTTCATCTGTAACTACTTTAATCAAATAGCCCGAAACAAGAATTCTAAATGGTTTTTTGAAAGCCATGCTGGATAAGGTCATAAACAAGTTAAGAAGAACTTAATCATGTTTAGAAGTTGTCTTATTGAAGTTCAGTGTTTAATAATGTTATGGATGGGGGCTCCTGAAGATAATGGCAATAAACGGAATATCAAGTACATCTCACTGTGACGCTATGTTTTAATGAGTGGACGAATTAAAATATTTTCTAGAAAATCAATAGTGAAAAAATAGGAAAGAATGGATCAACAATAGCTATAAATAAAATTGTTTAGTTTCAATTGTTGTGAATTTTTGTATCTATGTTACTAGCGAACGTTTCCTATATAAAATGAAGTAATTAATGGAGGAATAACAGTGTTCATCTTGAAGATTTTAAATTACAAATATTTGGTAGAGAAACGCATAATGTGTATGTAAGTAGATTAATCGACACTTGTATTTATTGGAAATACTACTATTATTATTACTGCCAATAATAATAATAATAATAACAGCACACAATATTCAATCTTATCCACGTCTATAATAAGAGTGATCTTATATCCGCTATGCAACATTTGGTTCATATCCAGTTTATCACTTTAACTTCATTACATATTATTTCATTTATAAACTCTAGTTCCTATATGGACTATCGATGATATCTGAGACTGAGGCTTCCGCACATACGAGCTGTGAAAGATATTAATTAAAAATTTTATAATTTAATTTTTCTTCAGATTTTTTTTATAATTTCTCCAATATCTTTGAGAGCATTTCTTCCCTACGTTCTATATCTTGTCTTCATGTATTGGTTGCTGTCATTAGTTTTTCAGTGTGAGGACCTGTAGCTAGAGACGTACTCTATGATAATATGTCATAGAAGACAACACTTCTTTCCATTAGTTGATTTTTAACCTTTCATTATATTAGCTATTGCGACAGTGTGTTGATGCAGACTGCGACTGCTTTGATTAACCGGATAATGTAGTTTTCAATTTTTTTGTCCTTTGGGCATAACGCACCTGGGGCATTCCACAGGATAATCTGGTTTTAAGTGCCTGCTGTCACCTGTTGTCCAGTGAAGAAACACGAAAATCAGTTCACGGAAGATGTACATGGTGCCATACCTTAGATCGCATAAAGTTGCGGAGCGATAAGCCTGACAAGAAAATTATCTCTCAGGACTGAAGAGGGTATGAAGACTACGTGATGTAAAGAAACCCAAATAAAATTGTTAATTATGGATAAATCAATATGAGAGTATAATATGTTTTAAATATGAAATATTTCAGATGAAATATCATACCTGTCTCTTTTCCGATACAACGCCATTGAATATTATTATTTTTTTAATTGAAAATAAAAACGACAGAGCCGGTTATTTTTAGAAGCTTCTACATGTGCGCCCTGGGTCAAGATAATTCTCCACTGGAAGATCAGAATTTTCCTCTCGAATTAATAATTCAATCTTCTAGAAACTTGTAATTTATATAGTCTTTCCCGACTCTGCAAGCTTTAACATTAATGTTTCTATTCAAATTCCCCGAAGCTCCAATCGACATTTCAATCCAAAAACCTTTAGCTTGCCAAATGAGGGTTCGTGCCTCAGACTACCCGACTATCAAGGTCAACTCGATTACATGATCTAAACACACTGATCATAAAATAAAACAGTACCCTAAAGGAAGCCAATTACATCTGTTTTGGTGAAGTTCGTTTTAGTGATGATGAAAAAGAATAATGTGTTTTTCTGAGCAGCAGGATATTCAAAAACTAAATTACTTTGAATATCAATAGATTGTGCTGTAATTTGACTATATTTTTAGCTGATAGCCAGAGTTCGATTTGTGTAGTTTCAAGAAATCAAGAGGATATTACCCTATTAAGAATGTTGTATTATATCCCAGGCAAGGGGAGTGTATCGCAAATCAGAGCTAGGGTACATATTTTGCAGAGGATAACAAATCGAACACTGCTGATAACCATATCACAGTTATTATGGTTGGATGGACTTCAGTTGCCAGTGGCCGTCCATCCTGACAGGATTTCCCATGTTTTCCCCCTGTCATACCCAGGCAAATTGTGAAATGGAACCTACTAACCAGGCCTTGGTAAACCTCCTTGTTAGTATAAGTAATCTTCTCGGTATTCTTAATCAATAAAAATCCAGGTCCTCAACATGGGAAACGGTCGACATTAGACTCGAGTCCTTCACATTTAACATATGTATAATTAAATCGCGACAACGGCCTTGATTTATTTTTAGTGTATTCAAAGAATGTTGGAGCATGTCTATCGAGTTTTTATTCATCACCAAGCAGTACGTGTGCTGTTCGGTACAAATATGCAAAGGCTGCGGTAAAGAACTCAGCAATACAGAATTATCAATACAGATATTTCCTCTTGTCGTTACTAACTGAGTATGAGTTATTCTTCCTGTCGCTATGTAACAATATACATAGTTCAGGACTGTCCATTATGTTCCAATTCATCACAACGACACATGCATAATCTTAGCCACTGAACCTCATTCATTATCTATCACTTCTGTGTATTTTTTTTTCTGTTTGTTGTTTTAAGTTCTAGTTCAGGTGGCGAATAATAATTGAAAACTGAAATTAAGTATCACATTCTGCCATTTTTTGTTGATAAAAATGTTCTTTAATGCGAGCTGTTACATAGGAAGGGCGTAACATTGTATATTCATGTTAACGTCTACAGGGGATATAATAATTTTAAGAACGCTTTTGATCAAAATAATCTAATAGTGCTGTTTTTAACGAAAAAAGTTTAATTTAATGATTATGTCTGTTTAGATATTGTTTTCGAATATTGTCTAAAATCCAATATGATAAAATAACTGTAATGAGCTGTCTAATTTTCTTGTTTGAATTGTATATTCTTGTAAATATTTAGTTCTTATTCTAAGAATATCAAAGAGCTTTGTTGAGCCATCTGCCGACCACAAAAATTATATTAACCAAGAACTAAATTGAAAGAAAGGTGTGATAATGAAAGCAACATGTATAACATGTTATGGACTTCTAACTGCTCAAAGCTAGGAACAATCAACAAATGCGAGAAGAAAGCAACGATACAGATTTTCTTTAGGTGACTCTTTAAAACAAAAACACTTTAATAACATCGCTCCGTTACTCCTTTCGCTTTCATATCTCTTACTCCTTACCGCGTATAATTTGCACCCTTTGGCACAGAAGTTTTAGGAAAATTATGCCTATTATTCATGGGTATCCGTATCAATATAAATGGGTTTAGTTCTTTCATTGATATTTTTAACCGTCAAAAGCGTTACTCTCAAAAGCAATAATAACATCCTTATTATAAAACTGAAATTTCTCCTTGTCTGTCTGTCTGTCAGGGTATGTTACTTCTAGAAATATACATGATTTCCACCAAATTTTTCATATAATCCATATAGTCTCTGAGGGTATTCTTATGTATAGAAGATTACCTTTTTTGATTCCGTTTAAGTATCTCACAGAACAGAAAAAGTCAGGATAAAATGCTGGTCATCAAAGATAGTGGATGGGTTAAATTTAAATTGCGTTCTCTCGATAACTACGCAACAGATTTTGAATTTCTTTTCTTATAAATGAAAGTACTTAACGAGGACGTTCCTTGTTGTTATTACAGATTTTCCGTATCTCTGCTTCTTATGGTGCAGAATTAGAAACATGTGGAAATACCGAAAAAAAAGAATTGTGGAACTTGAGTATGCACATCTCTTGGGGTATTTCTTCACTTCTCCTACAAAGTAAGGTGCAGTAAGTTGCAAAATAAGGTGTAAGAAATGGAGAATGGTGCATTGTTTATCGATTGAATGAGATTATGTGTTGTTTGTACTGATACGTGTACTGAAACTACAATGTATTCATACGGTCTTTGAGAAAGACTTTTTCCAGTGAGAGGTTCAAATATTAATCATCCAATTTCGTAAAATAATGTTGATGCAAACTTGTGACAAAGATACTGTGGATTCAGATACCATTCGTCACCATGTTGTACGGAGTCAATCCCAACTTAACAAATGTGGAGGGCAGTGTGGGAATACATAAAAATCTAAGCCATCGTTCGCATTCCTAACAACGTATCATTTCATTCGATGGATAAACAATGCACCAGTCAGTCTTTCCCTTACTTCGTAGGCAAAGGGAAGAAATGCACCTAATGAAACGTATATCGTAAAGTTACATTATTAATTGTTTCCCTATTTCAACAAATTTCTTATTTCGTACCGTAAGGAGAATAGATATTAAAAAGATGAAATAGCAACCTCGTTAAGTCCTTTCATTAAAAACTACATCCAAAATCTGTTAATACTAACCGAGATAACGCCATTCAAAAATTAACCAATCCGCTCTGTTTGGTGGTCCCCATCTTCAATATTACCATGAACCAGAAAACGTATCCAGACTTTTTCTTGTCTATGAGGCGTAATTAAAATAAACGAAATGAAGGATGTAATATTTTATACTTGAGAACCCTAGATGTCCCTCTCCAGGGACCGGACCAGTAGGCTTTTCTTAGGTATTAGGTCAGGTTATGGAGGTATTCCAGACACTATATTACTGTTCGTGACGTCACAAATCATCACAATGAGCATATATACACTTAATAGGTTTAATTCATTTCTTTTTTTCTATATATTTTTCTGAGTATGTATTGGGATATTGCTAGTTCACCTGACCAATGATAAACACTTATATTTAAGTATCAGGTTTCTTCAATGAGTGTTGTTACATAAGCAGGACTTAAGGGGTGTCAAAAATCCTTACAAAAATAAATCCGTACATCATATTAAAGAAGAGTGCCGAAAGCTGAAAGTTTTTCTGATATAAAATAATCAAGCAGTGCTATTTCTATTGGAAGAATTTAATTTATTAGTTATAGTTTTTTAAATATTGTTGTAGAATATAGCACAAAATTCAATACGACAAATGAACCGTAATAAACAGTTTATTTACTTTAGAATTTGTATATTTACTTGCAAGTTAATAGTTTTTTGTTCCAATTAAATGCAAGAGCTTTGTTGAGCCACCTGTCTACCTTAAAAGTTATTATTTATCAGGAACTAAATTAAAACAACACTATAATAATAAGAACATCATTACTAACACGTTCTGATATTTACATTTTCGTAAATTAAACGGAGAATAAGTCGAGTCCATACATTGTTCCTTTCACTTATGTTTTCGGAAGGGGTCTTTCAACCGCTCCCTCGAAAGAATCAATCTCAACACTTGCATTATTCATACGTATACTGAAATACGTATATAACAGCACATTCTATACATATTGTTCATGTTTTTTTCATGTTAAGTAAAGAAGTACGGTATATTGTTAAGTAAAATTTTTGTTATTTTATATTTTAGTACATTGGAGTCAATTTACTTTATTTATAATTTTCGTGATCCCCCTACGAGCCCCCCCCCCCCCGAATGAAATCTTCTGGAACAAACACAGGTCCACAGTGCAAGCAGGCATCAAAAACATAGACATTCTTTCTTCAGGTAACTTTGTGAAACAATTGAACACTTTGTATCAAGATAAAATAACATCGCTCTTACTCTTTTCCTTGTATAACACGCACCTTTTCGCCCAAAGATTTTAGGGGAAAGTAAGTGCGTGTATGATTTATGGGTAGTACTATTTCCTTGAGTATATAAAATAGTGCGTTCATGCGTTAAAAGTGTTTACTCTAGAAACAATAATGACGCATGTTACCTGCACAAATCTCCACGCGTCCATTGATATTCACTAAATTTTGTTTAGAAGTGCAGTATTATCCGAGACAGATCATCGAGGGAATTCCTTAACCGCACGGGCTACAGTTGGCAGTGTTACGAACCAATTTAAAAAAAATATATGTATAAATCGTACGTAAATTGCGTGCCACATTATAGCAATAATTTAATTTGCAAATAAATTAATGTAGCTTGACCAATGATAATTAAACACTCAAATTTAAGTATCATTTTCTGCATTTGAATTGGAATTATTTCGTTCAGAGACCAATACATTGGCTATTGCCATATGGTACAGAACATTTCAATTTCTGATTGCAAATATCCTGATATATTGAATTTGTTGAAAAATTGTACCTCCTCTATATACAATTGTTTTTGAAAATACAGTAATATTATGAGACGGAACCTGAAAATGAGATTTAATTCTCGCATTATGTTCTTGTTTGGCTGAATTCTTTTTATACATTTCTTGTTTGTTATGCACCTGAAGAAGTGTCTCGTACATACAATGAAGGGAGTGTAAGAATAATTAAGTCTCTAAATAATGCTCTACCGGAAGCATTATATGAAGTGTTTGTGATTATTCTTATTACTTTCTTTAGGGGTATAAAACATTTTTTTTTTAATTTTGTAGATGAACCGCAGAAAGCTATGTCTATCTGAATTTGCTTAGGCATAATGCATACTAATCCCATAATACTGCCTTTTTGCTTAAAATAGGAACGTATTACCTTATTAGTAGGCCACAGTCAACAATTCATGACACAATTTTTCAGTATGCTGAAACCAGGATAATTTATTACCGATTTGAAGTCCAAGTTGGCTGTTTCAACTGGCTTTATTACATTTTTGTCTGTTCGAAGAACTAGATAATATTTGAACTTGGCTTGGTACGTATGAAAATAGAAGCAGGAAGTTTTAGTAGTTGTAAAGAATACATTATTGCTTCTAAACCACGAAACTAGCCGTGGCATGCTACTATGAATTTTGTCTGATTCGAATCTTATTATGGCGTTTCTATTGTCTGCATATAAAATTATTTTTAGCTTCTGTAATTTGACCAGGCATATCATTTATGTAAGGAAGAAACTTTTTTACATAGATTGACCCTTTTGATCCTTTTCAAATTACACTTTCAAATTAGTAGTTTCCAAATCCTTAGACAACCTGAAGCATATTCAAGGTTAAAAACAAATGTTTTAAGTATCACTACTCCTTTTATGGTTTGAGATTTCTCTATAAGGAACTCGTGGGCTTAGGCAAAATGTCGATTAACATGTACATTAAAAAAAATCTATTTTTATGAAGAAATGATTTGCCTTTGAAATAACCTTTGAAATTTTTCAAATTATTTATCATGAAGAATTGTAGTTCTTCGAGTGACGCTGACAAAGGACTCTATTACTGGTACTCTACGTATATAGATAATTTCAGATATAGCGAACAATAAAAGCCCAATTTTGATGCTTGAACTTGCGTTTAAAAGCATTTTGCTATACCAAGACAGAAAAACAATTGACTCGGTAGGACCTCCCTGGGACCCCCTAAAGCGGTTCGAAAAATAATCAGAATTTCACATTTCTGATGATAGCAGTAACCTCAGACCATATAGGCAGACAAAACTTTGGGATGATAATCTACGTTTTAGTACCTTTCAAACGGTGTATCACACGTTAAAATCGGTGAAGGGGTTCAAAAGTTATGACTTTTTTTTAGCTCAATCTCAGAATTTTAAAATATGATAGAAATATTTGTCTGTCATTCTGTCTGCCTTTTTGCTTTAGCCCGAAATGGTTGGTACCAGGTGGTTTTGGGGGTATATTGCGGGCATCGTAGAGGCAAATTGATGCTTATTTTTTTTAATATGAGTTACCGTTTTCGAGATACGGAGCCTACCATGACCCAAACTCGATCTTTTGTATGAAGGCTATGAAGATTTTTTAATAGGCAGCCTTACGAAATAAGTGATATCAGTACAGAAACGCCTCCGGGGCAAAGGGAAGGATGACGCA
This sequence comes from Lepisma saccharinum, assembly GCA_022664845.1. Classification (NCBI taxonomy): domain Eukaryota; kingdom Metazoa; phylum Arthropoda; class Insecta; order Zygentoma; family Lepismatidae; genus Lepisma; species Lepisma saccharinum. The sequence continues at coordinate 11,451 of JAGDQP010058723.1, forward strand.
AAAATTCTACTCACACAAGAAGTGATATCCATTTTGGGAGTGATTCTGTTTGTGTCACTAAAGCGGAAGTGTATTCCTTGTAATAAAATTAAAAGACAGTATCCTCCCTTCCGCCATAGTGACACAAAGTCACTCGCAAAATGGATATTACTTCTTGTGTGAGTAGAATTTCCCTTTACCCCGGAGTTGTTTTTGTACTGATAATAATATTCACGAAAGAAAAGAATCGTACTGAGTATTAAAACAAGGTTAAAACGTTCCAATGTGCCACTTAGATGGTGTACCAATGTGCTCCTTGGCGCAATTTTACAAAAAAAAAAAAAAAAAAAAACGAGAGAAGCAATTTCCTGATGAATGAGCTATACAGACAAATTTCTACTCAAGGAAATATGTATTCATACACACCAGATATTTTGTGGTTATCTCGATATCTTAATGGACTATTATCAATGTTGATAACCACAAACCTCTTATAATTTATCTTTCCCATTAGCCACACTTAATGGCACTATACCAATGTATGCCCTCTGCTTATGGGTAGTAGTAATTCCGTATCTAAATAATTGTTTTCATATTTAAGTCTCAAAAGATGCTCTTAAAACAATAATGACATCCTTATACTTAATAATACCCTAGAATACTACAATCGTATTTCTTAAGTAAATATTCTCTTAATTTTGTTAAGTAATTGATATTTACAAGTGCAACAATTAATCACTAAACACAACTCTATCGAAAGTGAAAAACCTTTTTTCTCCATAATTTCCGTAGAATTCTTTATGTGATTGCTAAAATTACCAGCAATTCCCTTTCATGCTGTTCTCTGAATGTCTCTGATTTAATGCTGAATCAGAGAATCGATAATACTAAAATACTGGCATCTATTGATAAGATTAGTTTAATCTCATACTGTAAGAGAGCACTCTTATGCCATCTGTCCACAAACGACGACGAAGTTAAGGCTAGATTGGGATAATATAAACAGTATGTCTAATACGTTATGATCTTGTAAATTCTGATACGTTAAATAAGGAGAATGTCCCAAGATAATTTG